>CAJPEV010001572.1:0-13234 GCA_905338385.1 Darwinula stevensoni
GAAGGGCTGCTTTTATCTTTCTATTACATCCTGCGTCTTGTATCGGGTCCCTAGGTACGACCTTCTTAATGAGCTTTTCAATATGCTTCAGGTCACTTATACTAATAAAAGGCTTTCATTTAAACTATAGAATGAGCATAAGACTATGCTATTAGGTTCCGCTCTGACAGAATTTGAACATTACAGTAAGTGACTTAAAAGTTTCATAAAATGTCACGTCTGACACTTTTCTTCGCACATAGGTACAACTCAATCAAAAAAGAGTACACAAGACTTGGGATTATGGAATTTTCAGTCACTGGCGAGAGCAAAATGTTGCAACCTTTTTATGTTGATTCATCGTTTATAATATAGTTCAATACATTTTGTATATCAAACATATTACTCCGGATGTCACGTCTGACACGGTGGACAGGTCAAATGAGGGGAGAAAAAACCAAACAAATAAGTCAATATTCCTACTTGACTAGGCGTTAAACTTTGGAGGACATCTTATCTAGACTTAGCAAGAAACGAAATTCAAGATCTTGCCAAGCGTCTTGTTTGAAACCCAACCATACTTTATTTTGAAACGACTTCTCCATTCAATGACCTGACTGTAAACGTATGAATACCCCCTGTGGTAAAATTCGACATTGTAAGCTAATTCTATTGAGCCACGCACAATTTGTTCAAGAATGTTTCTGTGATATTGTGCCCAAGACACAGCAGCAGCATAGTGGCTATCGGTAAGGGGAGCTGATAGAGTACTCATCTCTCAGCTTTGACTGGAGAGGAAATTGATTCAATCGTGTTCAAATAGGGCTGTATTGCGGCAGGAATTTTATAATATGGGACGGGTATGGGGTGGGGGGACCAACTTTCGTCCATCCATACAGTTTTCCATGATGAGTTTCGTTTTCTGCTCCTATTTTGGCACTCTTTCATCTCAAAAGTTTTCACAAATTTCTCCAGAGAATGTCCATTATAACATCCTAGAATGAAAGAGTCCGTGGGTTGAAGTCGCAACAACCAGAGTCATGTTACCTCCTCGTTGAATACAGGTCTAATCTCGTTACAACGAATTCCTTTACAACGAAAATCTCACAATAACGAAAATATTTCCAAGCCCAGGCCGATGGCCCACAGTAATGGTACTTTGTAGATCTCGTTACAACGAAATTCGTTACAACGAATAATTCAGTACAACGAACGCTTTTTTCCAGTCCTTGTGTGTATAATAGGCACTCGTTTTAACGAAAAAAAATGTAATACCGGATTGCTTACGAAGAGACGATCGTCTGTGGTTCGCGACAGCCCCCTCCTTCCCTTTGGATGGGTGTGTTAGCACAAGGAGGAACGTACAGTTGTCAGCGCTGGCTAGTCGTGGCCAAAACCTCATCACTGACAACACAGTGTACCTGTGCGCCCCATCCCACAGACATGGCTAACAAGGACAAACAAGAAACGCCGACAGTTTTCGTTGAAATAATAAAAAAATGAAAGTAGTGGAAGCAGGAGGAGCTCATACACCGAGCTATGATACAAAGTTGGGGGAAGGCAGGGGAGGGGGGTGGGGGTGAGGCGTTTGCTGGAAGCCCCTTGGCATCGGGGCGAGGTGAGAGCCAGCAGCCGAAAAGGAAGGTCAAAAGGAATCAAAGGAAGTCGACGCGACATTAACCAGGGCCCATGCCAACCACGCTGCGCCACTGGGGAAAACAACAGTGGTCAGGATTCCATTGGCAACGTAGCAATGTGTATTCCTCCTGTTTTGATAAGGATCGTTCACTACGTATTTCAGCAAGATCTCAATTCCGACATGAAAAAAAGAGACGTGGCAAAAGAATTCGGCATCACTCCCTCTACGTTATCCACGTTCTTGAAGGATCGTGCCAAAATTGAAGAAAAGGCGAGGAAAGCGGCTCTGGAACCAAGACGAAAGGGAATGCTTGGTGCCCTCTACGATGACATTCACAAGGCAACAAATACTCTTGTGCAATCCGAAATTACAGATTTTCTCCAAATAAAAGTGGAAAATTACTGCATCTGTGGTCTGTACGTTAGAAGGCATAGCTAATTTGGATAAAGAATGTTTCTTTTGTCTTATTTCGAGCAATATTCGATACAACGAAATAATCTGGACACTCCCTTGAAGTTTGTTGTAACAAGATTTGACCTGTATTAATCTCAGTCCAGTCTCATCAATGGGAAAGAGCGAAGAAGTAACAGCCAACTAACTTCGGTGTTGAAATTGAAACAGAACCCCTCATATGAGAAATTTAGTTACTTCGCTGGGCAAGATCCTGGCCGTTTCATGGAAATTGACGTCAATTTCCGTCGAAAGAGAATCTCCATCCATCTGCACCCCTTTGTTGTAGAAGAGTGAAGATTCTCTTTCTTGGAGGATGCTCTATTATGCATGCTAGATCGAAGGCTTTCTCTGGCATTTTGTCACAGACAGGTCAGAGAAGGCATCCTGAAGGCGATCGTTCTTCCCATGCCGAGATTCGAATAGGGAATTTGTCTTCGCTGTCTGGTTTCTTCGTGTTTCTCTATCCCTTTCCCTCCCGTCTCAGCATAAATGCCTTGAGGGGGATTCCTCATTATCTGCTCTTCCCATCCCGGATAGATCTTCCTTTCCAGCACGTGGGGCCAGAATCAAGTTGGTTCGGTATAATTTTCTCCCTTGGTATCGCTCGGGTTGGCGCTCCAACTCTGCTGCCTTGCCCCCCCTGCTTCTTCAGCCAAAATACGGCACTGGACGCTCATTCCGATTCCTTAGCAGGCTCGTGACTTTAACCTCTATGAATTAGGATTGGGGGGAGGAGGTTGTCATGAGAAGGTGGTGGCATTCATAGTTACACGAAATGAGCGATGGCCTTTCTAAACTCTCTTCACTAGCTTAATGTCAGCGACTGTTGCAAGAGGCGCAGCCATGGCGACGAATGTGGTGTTCCGCTGAAAGCATTGATGCAGGATGTCTGTGTAGGATTTTTGCACTCTGCCTTCTGCTTGCAAGAGGGGCAGATCCAATGCAACAGTGTAATCGTATTCCGCATAAACGGCGTAGATGCGCTGGGGGATTCTCTGCCTACACAATCTGTTGAGGTGCTTGTTCATAGGCCTACTCATAAGGCCCTCATGAAATTCCTTGCTCCATCCTAGTCCCTCTTTTTTTTTTTAATGGAAAAGCATTGTTCTACCTCCGCGAGTTCTATAGTGTTTTTCACTTGAGTCAGACATTTTTTCACTTGACTTCGAGACTCATGCATGAGGAATAACCCATGCACGTGTCTGAGTCAAGTGAAAAATTGTCTAACTTGAGAAAAACACCACCGGCTAAATAATGGTATGTAGAACAGCCATGCTCCTTCCCCTGAATTTAGGCATTCATGACACTGCACAGTGCCACTAGTAGAATATGAACTTCATCATCGGCTTAACTCGTTGGCCCATGGCACTACTAGGTAAAGGAAGTTCCACCACTGTGCCTTTAAATTCAGCTTGTGGGAAAATGTCTAGTTTTTATATTCACTGCCTAAGGTTCAATGATACTCTAAATTTTAATGCAAAATGTTGGTAAACATGCTTAAGGGGGCATTTTTATTTGATTGTAGGAGCCCTGGCCTGGTATGTAGAAAGCCTGTCTGTAGGTTTTCCTAGGTAGAGTAGGTATTAGAAGGGAAGGAAATCATGAATCATGAGACTTGACCAGAGGAAGCATTAGGTGTATGCTTTTAACACATGCCAGCTGGAACATCACATTTGACTTGATAACATTAAAATAACTCAAGACTAAGGCCTGAATGTTGAAACCTCCTGTAGCTAATGGTCTTTTAGAAATACATGGGCTCTTGTGGGGGCAAAAGAGCTCTTTAGCTTAAAGGCCCCTTTATCTCCCATAGATGAGGTTTGTAAATTCATACCTAAGCATCACATAATTTCAGTGATGAGTTGTTATATTTTGAAAATCCACTTTTGGATGGAAGTGCAAATCACTGGATAGGTGAGTTTTGGTCAGTTACTTTTTGTTTTGTAGAATGTGTGAAATTGACCAAATTGCCTAGTTCACTGCAGCAGTTAGTAAACAAATTTTTTAACTGGAAAGTGTTGACATTAGTCAAGTTGAAACAACTACATCTGAGCTGCCATTGAATTAAAATATTAAACCTAGGGTGTATAACAGTGGTGCCCAATCTTTTTGGCTTGGGAGTCACATAGTTCAATCCCACAGCCAACACAGGCCATATGCAAGTTAGGACCTCATGGGCCACTTTTTGCCTGTAGGCCATGGGTTGGCCACTCACTACTGGTCTTTAAAGTCATTTTCTGAGTGCTATCCTCACCCTCTAGCTTTGGGATTAGGGGAAGAATTCAGTCACACATCATCATAGCCTATAAGCCTATGACCCAGTTCAATTGTGGGTATAATTTTTCTGTGTCTTCTAGATCATATTCAGTCAAACATTTGGACCTGTTGCCATGACTTCTGGTGTAGGAGCAACAATTATGTCAAGGGAGAGCTCTATGAACAACATTGTCAAGTTGGCTGTGAAAATGGGTACAAAGACTCCTCAACTTATAAAGTTGAATCAACTGCATCCATTGACAGAAATAATTCAGTCATTGTGTATGGAATGGAATGTGACTGAACCTGAAAAGTATGCACTTCAGAATATCGAAGGTTGTCATCGATACATCACAGAAGATAATAGGCAAGATATAAAAAATGGAGCTGTCCTTGAATTGGTCCCGAGTCCTCCTCGAATTGTGGAGGAAATTCTTGGGAAACTTCGTTTATCAAGTACAAGAGAGGAGAAACTGGAAGCCCTGGAAAAATTAGAGAAGCTGAGTGGTGATGTTACATTTGCTAAAGAATTCATACAAAAGGGAGGTCTGAGTCTTTTGATTAGTGCTGTTGAGGAAGGAAAGTATTCAGAAGACTGCCTTGCTCTTGTTTTGGTATCTTTCTTGGAGTTGATGGAACTGGGGATAGAACCATGGGAAAGTCTGGAATCTGGTTTCATTCGCAAAATAGCAAATTACATAACAAAAAGCAGTGGTACCATGGATCGACGTACCATTCAATCCTGCCTGGGGATCCTGGAAAATCTTGTCCAGACCAGCCCTGAGAAATATTCCGTTGTTGAGAAAGATGTACAATTGATCCACCTCATACCACATCTTCGTAATCCCAGTGAAATGGTGCAGCAGAATGTGATTGCATTGATTAATGCACTCTTTGCTAAAGCTGATGGCATAAAAAAGAAGCAGATTGCCTGTATTACAGAGTCGGAAGTCAAGAATTTGATTGTGACTGAGGTGCTATCAACCAAAAGCATGAAAGCTGAAATGGCTCATCAACTATATGTCCTTCAGACATTGTTACTTAATCAAGATGCAGATCGGATGAATACAAGACTTGATCCTCAGAACCCAAATCCAGATGCTACTGAGAAGATCAAGAAGCTTCGGACCATAGCCTTTGACCAAGAAGTTGAGTCTCGTCGATATGCAGATGACCACAGAAAACTTGGATTTGAAAATGAATTGAATCCTTCTCTTGACTTTGATGTAGCTCCTCCTGGTATCCTTGCATTGGACTGTATGCACTATTTTGCAACTTATCACAAAGAAAAATTTATGGGTCTTGTGTTGGAGAATTCCTGTCGCTCTGATAATCACAAGTGCCCATTTGCTCGAACATCTATTCTTCTAACTAGAGCATTGTGTGAAATTCTTGGAATAGGAGAGAGCCCATTAGAACAAGGGAGCAACTTTCAGCCAATGTTCTTCACTTGTGAGAAAGCTTTTGAGGAAACATTTAGCATCTGCATTGTGCTTTTAAACAAGACATGGAGGGAAATGAGGGCAACATTAGCAGATATTGCTCAGGTGTTAAGTGTCGTCAAGGAACAGATTACCCGAACCATTGGGGAGAAACCCCCTCCTGAAACAATGGAAGAGTTTAAAGAGAGGCTCTATCGCCTAAACTACAAGGAAATCAAAGAACTCTGGAAGCAAGAACGATTGAACCGGGAGGAGTCAGAATCCCAGGCCCCTCCCATTCTGGAGTTAAAAAGGAAACTCATGCCTGAGATTGAAGCTTTGATTGCACAACAGAGGCTCAATTACCTTGTGCAAGGGACAAGATTCAATAAGTTCTCCAAAGGAACAGTGAGTACTCCCAAAGTAATTTAAAAAGTGATACCAATAAAAGGCCATCCTAAGAAAAACTTCACTTCAGGTGGGAGAGTGTAATTGAGGAGTTCTCTGGAAAAAGGGCGTATGTGCCCATACACCCTTTTTCCATATTAGTGTTTATGTGCTGCTTTAGGTGACTAGTCGTAGGATAGGATGGTCAGCAAGTAGTTAACATGTGTATTCAGCAAAGGAGAAGCAGATTTTTCTATGCTCTCACTATATAGCAGGCCAATTAATTGCCTGGCAATTTCAATATGGCTGCCTCCTTGAAAAATTCCATTGGCACTTGCATGCAGAACGATTTTGGTGGAATTATTTAGTCCTTTTAAACTAAAAGTGAAAATTAAGAAGAAACCAGACATGAAGAAAGGGAAAGAAAGAGGCCCAGTCATTCAAGCCTCTGGAAGGATGTGAGAAGTTGGAGATATCCATGAAATAGATGCTGATTCAGATGATGAATAAATTAATAATGGATCACTGCTGAGGGATTGGTGAATCAAACGTGTCCTGAAAATTCACATTTTCATTGCTATTCTTCAAGAAAGAGTTTGTTTGAAATCTGTTGATGCATTTATTGATTAATTATTATTTTTAACTGGAAAGGAGTGGTGAAAGACTCGGAAAAAGTTTTAGTAGGGTGGATATGGAAAAAGGGCATATGTGCGTAAATACTTACTGCCTGGATCCCAGCAATGTGAGAAAAAGAAATTAATGAAAACCCCAAGTTAATTGGAAAAAGGTCTAAGATAACATTTTACTGATAAGTTTTGACCAGCTTCAGATTAGCTATGGGAAGTTTTTATTGTTTATCTCGAATTGCATCTTTTACACATATACCCTTTTTCTAGAGAACTCCTCAATTAGTGCAACAGAATTGCTTTATCTCCTCCCAATACTCCTTGGACTCATACAATGTGCAGGTTTTCATTTTCCAGTTTGTCTTTGATTCTTTGCAGTTGGGATATTTCTAGATTTGAAGAAAGCATTTGATACCATTCCTCATGCACAGTCAGAATCATCAGATAGGTATCATACAATATCTATCTAATTGGTTAGATATCGATCTACAAAATAGAATGCAAGAATGCAATCTGTCCAACATGGCAATTACTCAAGTTCAGACAAAATAATTTGTAATCCCTCAACAATGTGTTCACACAGTTTCTCCATAGTGTTACATTGGCAAGAGAGTATTGTCCTTTGACCCATTTTATGATGATAATTCACCATTGAAATGAACTGTAAATTCCTTTGTCTGCTATTTTTTTGTGTTTACAATCCCCTTCTTTTCTTTTCTTTAGAGAGAGAAAGGGAAATACTGGTATTGTCGGCTGTCACCAAACCACAAAGTACTCTACTATGGTGACTGTGATGAACGCTCCATACCTAGCATAGAGGAACTATCAAACAAACTTCCGATATCTGAAGTTGAGAATCTATCAGTGGGGAAAGATACACCCCATATGAAGCTAGGAAAAGACTGGAAAGGCAAAAAGGCCCCAGCTGGTCTGGCAGGACTAGCATTCTCCCTGCATTATACATCTGATATGCCCAGGAGCTTGGATTTCATTGCAATGGATGAACATGTCTTTGATTATTGGACTGATGGCCTTAACACGCTCATGGGTAAGCGTTATTTTTCATGCTCTGATTGACGAAGGAATAAGGATATTCATTCATGGTTTGCATTCTTATGAGACAGTGATTGTCAAGTAAAGCTGATGAATACATCACTTCATTTTGCTCCTCTACCGCAACTTTGACTCAGCAGATGAAAATTGAACTAAATTGATGGGGCAAAAATCACCATTCTTTTGCTGCAAAATCCATAAGTAAATCATTTTTGCTTTGAAAAGACAGCCCTAGGAATGCAAATCCAGAAATGGAGTAAGCTGAAGAAGGTTCATCCAATCATTGGGGAAACTGCTTCAGGCAAGAAATTGATTAACATTTATAAGGATTCACTTTTTGTATGTTTGAACTTGAGTGAATGAGGAATGAGAACATTACTTCTATAGCCCCTTCTCTAAAATTAAATATGAATGGTGATCAAAAAGAGAAATATTCAATTACTTCAATGCTCAGAGTAATCTCCAAGGAATTGAATACATTTGGTCCAGCACTCCATCATCTTTTTCAGTCCCTTACAGAGCCCATTTTTCAGGATGCTCTTCTATACCAATTGCTACTATTGCATTCACATCATCTGGCATGGCAAAGTATTTTCCGTGGAGCTCATACTTCATGACTGAAAACTGATTAAGGTTATAAGCAGGCTAGGAAAACCCTTGTGAACCTGCGAACAAGGTTCACAGGAACAAAGATGCGCAGGCGGGCAGCCTACTTAGTCTGCTTACATATTCTTCCCAGGAAATTTCTATTTATCGCCTTAGGTTCATGGGAAATAAATTTTTTTTTCCTACAATGGCTACAAGGACTCAAGTCCTGAGAATATGGAGGCGAGATATGGATAAATGCATCATTGGTCATTATCATCAATGATAATGGACATTTCTTGATGAAAGAATCCCATCATGAGGAACCGTGATATGTGGGGTACTCTGGTAAAATGACCAAATTGACTTAGACTGAATCTGATACCCAGAAGGAACTGTATTTGCTTTGCCATCTGAAATTCACACCTCTGGCCTTTGGAGTCATACAAACTATCAACAGCTTCTTATCAGCTTGCATCCAAGATTTGTAGAAGATTCCTGAGTTTCAGTTGTGACTTGATATTTGTTTCTGCTTATGAAGGGCATTGCACTGAAAGTTTAACCTTTCCTAAAATGTTATTGCCCCCTGAATGAGTGCATTTTCATAAAGGTGTGCAGAATGTGATACTCATCACATAAACAACAATAAAATTATGGTATATTTAAGGTATTCATTTAAGGTATTCTACACTATCACTTTTGATCCTGTACATAGCCTGACTGATACCAACAAATTCTTTGAGTACCATAAATGTTGTATGTACTTCTACTATTGTTCTTGCCTCAGTTCAAGCTATATGGATTGAATTTTAATATCCTCTGAGGACAACAGAGCTGAAGGCTTTTATTCATCCCTGAAACTAGAATTGGCTCAATGTTGGCCAAGTCAGAGAGTGAGATCAAGTTGGTCTGTATGTATGGGATAAGTGAAGCCCCAAGGTCTCACACAAGTGAGGGCATGGTGTTCCAGTCCCATTTCCAAGTATATCTTTGAGAAGTGCTTGAAATTGTTTTTAAAATTCATTAATCAGACTTAGACTGCTTTTGAAACTAACAGATGAACTTAATCAGTGTAAGAGACTTACTAATTAGATGGCACATATTCATGGGATTGCAAATGGTGTTTGTTACAGGCACACCCATGAAATCAAAAGAGTATGAAAAGGATTTGGAGACTCTTCTCTCAATGGAGGTGAAGATTCGACTCTTGGATTTGGAGGGGATTGACATTCCATATGAACCTCCAGAAATCCCCCAAATATCTCCCACTCTTCTTCAGGAATTGGAAACACTGGCTTCCTAATCTTCCTTGAGAAGCTTCCTCCCTCTGTGAGGGCTGACAACAGTCTTCAATATAAATGTGATATTCCTAAATCAGATAAATGCATACTCAGATGACACTTTGCTACATTCTGATATCAAGTTTTAATCAAATTTAAAGATACCAACAGTGGTCAGTACTTTTTATTTTCTGTCCTTTACATTTATTGTATGTTTATTTATTGTCTTGGCACTGTATTTTCTGGCATCATGCTTCCAAGGACTCCTTGTCTGTGATTGAACCACTATGATGAAATTGATGAATGATTTTGTGTTTACCTATGAGGAAATGCCACTATAAAAAAAAAACCTCTGGCAACATGAAAACTCGAGAAGCCTTAAATATTAGATACTGAATTGCTTTGACATGCAATGATTGTTTTATCTCAGAAAACTAATTTTCATTTATAATGTAATTTCTACATTTTCTTGGAGGCTTGTTCTTTTCCTATCAAATATCTTTGTCTAGTTAGACTTAATTCCAGTGAAACTAGGAGGAAAGAGTATGGATATGAATGACATTCATGCTGCTGCCACTTTATTTGTTAATTGTAGTGCCATGGAAGAGGTATGAGTAGAAGTGGAAGTACATTTATTTCTGCATTCTTCATTCTCTGCTTCTCAGATGCAGACTCCAGGAGTGTCGTTGCATTATATATGTACAGAGATGTCACTTGGGATCTAGAGGTTATTGAAGCTGGCAAAGTAGTCATGACTGAAGGTCTGAGTCTCCCTTGGGAGGCCTGTCAACCCAGAGTGAAGTAAGTGGATTGGATAGACTCGATAAGATGAGATGATGCGAAACTTGAATTCCCCTTGAGAATAGATTGTAGCCAAAGAACACTATTTCTATCACTTCTTCCATATTTTATATTTTTTCATACTCTGGAGTTCCAGAAAAGTCAAGGTCCTGCCTGAGATTATTTTATTTCTCATGGTAAGAATAAAATCATATTATATTGTGATGGAGAGTGACTGGAATTATTAGGAGATATCAGGGATTCTCAGGAGCGACTCCTGTCAGATGCAGCTGAATTACCATTCTCTGCAAGATGTTAGGCAGAGGTTATGAGATCCCTTCGATTCCATCGATAAACTAAGTAGTATAAACGTCATGTCGGACTTTAGTCCCAACCAGTGGAGATCTGTGGTTGAGCTATCGTGGCGTGTGGTTGTCAGATGGGTTAATTAGGGGCACAATATTACCTATAGCAGCGGTTCTCAACCTTTTTTATGTCGCGACCCATCGAGCCCTCTTCCCATATTTGTGCGACCCACAAATTTAGAGGCGTCCAAAAATAATGCAAGTGTAACACGCAAAAAAATTGCATTTTTTTTAAATACGGAAATGACGCTTTCAATAAAGGGTAAAGGCACCAGTTTGTTTACTGGTTAGGGAAATTTTCCTCGTGAGAATTGCATTACGGTCATTGGGGTAACCAAGAAACTGCTTGATTGGTTTCAATGGGAGGCCACTTATCATAGTTTAATGCCCTTACCCTGAAATAAAGTATTAAAAAAAAGATTTTCCAACAATAGCCGTTTAAATGGATGTGTTGATTTTCACGTGCTTCCTATTTCTGGACGGCCTGGTTCCAATTTGTGGACCAGTTTTTCTAAACATTTATTAACGTGCGTCGGCTGAACAGAAAAATATGGGCATGAGATATGTACAGCAGTTTTATTCATCTTCAATGATGTCCTGTTAAGAAATATAATTGGGAAATTTAAGGAATTCAGGGGTGCTAGGTATAAAACTAAGCGAAAACGTCCAAGTTCACTCATGCATAATTAATATGGGGGCTGACAGGCACGTGCAAAATATGGAGTATTTGAGGAAATAAATTTTTGGCGTGAATTTTGTGAAATGGCAAAAAACGCAAAACTGTCCACAAATAGGCGTCCGTCCACAAACTGGTGCATCTACCCTATTGCTCTGGGCACAGATGATACCTTCATTATTCCTTTCGGGTTTCCTTACCTCTTCGAGCTTCCTTTGCATGAACTCGGCTGGTTCTTCCTTCAATTTTGAGTGATTTCGATCTTAATGCCACTTCAAATTTGAAGGCTTCATGGATGCATTGGCCAGCAGTTCACCACTAACTACTACTACTACCACTAACTATACATTCTGGTTTCATACGTTGACACTGAAACCACAGAGGGTATGAATCATCATGCTTCCGGATCGGTACTAGTTTTTACTTTTTTGCTGGCTTGAAAAGGTACTGAAGCAAAATAAGGCACACATGTGTACCCTTCTTATCTCTATTCAGAAGATACGGATGGGGTCTTTTCTTTAGGATCTAATTTACCTCGTTTCGGGCTTAAGGGCGTTTGAAAGCCTGCTTATGAACCTCAATTTTCAGCTTTGAGGGGCTTTGAAGTGAGCTATAGTGGCACCAAGGACCAGTAATAGAATAGGATCGGACACTCGGAAGCGGCACGCCTGCACTCCGCGTATCAACATGGATGCGACGAACGACGATCTGGCACAAGACGTTAAGGTACAGGAAAACTTTGGGAGATTCGGACCACTGCGCGATCACGTGGAATATCAAGCGGTCGAAGAGTAACGCCAAACCGAGGTAGGTTTCGTACAACCATAAGAAGGCTAATTTCGAGAGACTACGCGAATGCGTTTCAGGCATCGACTGGGAGGTGCGGCTCCGTGGGCTGACGGTAGAGGAGCAATGGGGGGCGTTCAAGACGTTATTGCAGGGCTTTATGGAGGAATGCATCCCCAAGAAATCCATAAACTCGGGCAGGCAACCGGTCTGGTTTACGGGTAAAATCAAAGCTCTCATCAGGGATAAAAAGCAGAAATGGGATGCGGACGGGAGATAGCACGGACTATGAGGAATATAGGAGGATCACGCGGACGTTGAAGCGGGAAATTAGCAAGATACATAGACTATCAGATAGGCTCGAGTGGCTCACGCGCCTAGCGGCCGAGGAGGGAGCGCAGTCACTTGAGGCACGTGAATGTGCGTGTAGTGACGTCACAGCTGGGATATGATTCGCTTTAGCTCGCTTCGATAGGGTGGGGGGATGCTTTGGGGATATATTAATTTTCCGAACCACTTGGTCAAGGTTGATAGGCCAGGAAGTGGAATTTTCAGTTGTTCTCGAACGTATGTGAATGCTTTGGGGGAGAGAGCTTTCTTTCCTCCCTTGAGAACATGTGATTGTGCAGAAGAAAAATGTCCTTCCAACAATTTTACATAAGCGCTT
Organism: Darwinula stevensoni; assembly: GCA_905338385.1. Lineage (NCBI taxonomy): Eukaryota > Metazoa > Arthropoda > Ostracoda > Podocopida > Darwinulidae > Darwinula > Darwinula stevensoni. The sequence goes on from CAJPEV010001572.1 coordinate 12,954, forward strand.
TCTTTTTTTCGTGATTCGGAGAACTCGGCAAGTTTTTTCTTGAGACATTTCACATCCTTCTTGAGTTTCAGATTTTCTAACCTAACTCTTTGTAATTTTACTTTCAGACCTGATAGAATCCTGCTTTTTCAATTTCAATATCTCTCTGATTTCAGGGCAACATTTTGATGGAATTGAGAGATTTGTTGTTTCATATATCTCCTCACTCTGTCTCATCAATACCTCAATTTGCATTTGATCCTGATCAAGGTGTGGAGGTTCATCAAGACAAAGTGGAATGG
>CAJPEV010001572.1:25015-62906 GCA_905338385.1 Darwinula stevensoni
CCCTACAAGTGCTACCTGAGACTTCTCACTTGTCCCAATGGGATATCCCTGGGACATCTCTGGGATGTGCTATTTCTTCAAGAAAGGGATATCCTTGGGATGTCATTGGGCCCAGACATTTTGATATCCCTGAGATGTCCCTAATCCTTGTCTCTGGGACATCGCACTTGTCCCAAGGGGATATCTCTGGGATATCTTTGGGATATACCTGTGCTGTGTGGGGTCGAGCACTACGTCGTCTATTCTCTACTGCGCCTCGTTCTTTGATCTTGGCAATATTGTACTCGACAGTCCGAATGGGGATCTTCGTCAGACGAGCAATTGTGGCAGGAGATCGATGGCCGTTGTTCCAGAAGTGTAAAATAGTTGATCACTTCATTTTCGACGAAGTAGAATTTCGTTTTTGAGGCATTTTCTCCCAATTCAAGAAGGTTTACAACGATTTGCGGTTTTCACAGCTATATATAGACCTTTCCTGACATTCTAGAAAGTTATCAAAAATCTCTCCAGAAATTTCCAGTGATATGCTTCAAGAAAGTTGGCTTATGCGAGGGGAAAGGACTTTTGCACCTTAATGTAGAGCTGCCTCTTCACTGATTGAACGATGGCTTCTTGAGCCATTTTAAACTTACTGCTCCCTGCCAGAGTATTCGTGATGTAGCAGAAAAAGAAATACAGAATTACAGACCAGACAGTCTAGGCTAGGGCCTTAGGGTCTGGGTGGGCAACCGCGCTTGCCTCCATCATTTTTTTTTTGTGGAAAGGTACACGTATTTCGAGTTTCACCACCAATTGCGCAGCTAGGGGGACGAGAAGGGGCAAGTCCCCCCCCCCCCCCAATAAGACTAGTGAATTGGCTGAAAATATGGACAGTGAATTTGTTTGTTTTTTTGTTTTTTCTTAATTTTCCCATGGTCTCCGGCCGTGGATACTTTTTATTTTTGATGGGTCATATACATGGGGGAGGGGGGTTCAACAAGTTCTAAATGTGAGGCACTTCCAGTTGCAATACAGTCGATTAAAGATAGTGTCCATGAATTCTTTTACAATGTGCTACCAAAGGGTCTGCTGAAGGGCTATTAAAATTGAGACGAATGCCGTGATGAATTTTCTAACCTCTAAGGAGTCGATCGCCCAGCAGATCTTTCAGCAGCTAAGAGGATAGAGTCCTACTGATACTTCTATGAAAGATCTGCAGGGAGATCGATTCCTTACAGGTTAGAAAATTCATCACGGCATTCCTCTCAATTTTAACACCTCTTCAACGGATGCTTTGGTAGCACATTGAAAAAATGCAGAGATGCTATCTTTAATCGACAAATAAGATCAAATTTTACCAGTCACCATCGAAGACACCTGTCTTCTCAAGAATAGAGAAAGAATGATGTATTGCAACTGGAAGTGCCTCAGGCTCAGAACTTTTTGAAACCCCCCACCACGTATGTACGGAGTGACCCCCAAAAAAGTCAGTCCGAATTTCGGTGGCAGTTGATGAAGATACTATCATGGCCATGTGATTTAAAATTTGTGCCATCTGAAAGCCCTGCTCAATCTTGATCGAATACGATATGATACGATATGGTACACCGGATGTAAGAGACCCTAAGCCAGGGGTCTCAAACTAGTTTTCGCATCGCCAAGATCGGACCTCTCTGCGGGTGCAAGTGTAAAATGGTAAAATGAATAATTTACCACCACCTTATATTACGTATATTCGACCCGAAGCATGTTTCTTTCAGTGTACGCGGGCCGCATTGAGACCGTTTGCGGGTCGCGAGTTTGAGACCCCTGCCCTAGGCTCATGACTCTGGAACACCGGCAAACCCACCCTCCCATCGAAATGGGAGCTTGGGTTAGCTTCCCATCTCCATTAAGTTTGGTTGTGCCACTGACCCTGACCTTCACTTCAATATTCTGATGAACCTAATCGCATCAGAGCGTTAACATATTACCGAGTTTCCTGTAGGATGATGATGTCCCTACAAAGTAAAAAAGTCGGGAAAATCCGTGACTTCAAGCGTTGCGCCCTGGGAGAACAAGGGCGATTTTCTCCGAAATTTACTCTGAGCTCTGGTTCATGAATTAGGTCGATATAGAAACGTGATAGTTATCCCTCATCTCCAGGGTTTCTTCAGTTTTGCCGAAACTCCGGAGAACCGTGGTTGCCAAATGTGAAATTTTCAAGGAGGCGAAACTCAATTTTTAGTGTTTTTGTTCGTCTCCCCACCTTCAATGTGGTCGTGGAACGTAAGCATTTACCGTAAGAATGATATCACAGATGCAAGCTAAAAATGAGATTCCTGCGTCGGGTGAGCAGCGTCACGCGTTGTGAGAGGATGCGGACTGCTGCCTTCCGTGAGGATCTTTGGGTGAGCGGCTACTTCTTCGGATAGAGACCTCAAGCCTGGTGTCTTGGACACGTCTGCCGCATGCTTCTTGGGAGACTCCCGAAAAGAGTTTCCTGATCCGGAATAATAGCAAAAGATCAGTCGGAAAGGCCGCATACAAAATTAAACGACTAAATTGCGAAGCTGTTACGAGAGGCTCAACATTCCGCCTTCTGTGCTTGAATCTGCTGCCCTAGATCAGGAACATTGGAGGACGCTTCTGGGCCTGCCTGAACCGCGACCCCCACCTCAAGTTGGGATGGGCAGCGACGAAAAGGAATGAATGTATACGCACTTGCGCCTTCTCTTAATTGAATTTTTAGATAAAAATTATAATTTCTTTCCGCACTTCGCATTCCGCGTGATTTATGGAGAAGGATGGCGGCGCTCTTGCTCTCTCGTTTTTCTCGTCAGTCCCTTGTTCGTAAAGGCTTAGCTCCGCCCTTGAGCTATTGTTCAAATAGATAAAGTTGGGCTTAGAGAAGTATCTATGGAATAGTATCAGGAACGATTTCCGGCTTGAGGTCTTCGTTTTATGTCTAATCTTGGGTTGCTCCCGGCTCTGTCGGACACGATAGGCCTATGCGTGAGTTAGGCCTAGTTGTTACTCACGAGAGCGTATGGATGGAAGGAACTGCTAAATCCCCTTTCTCGTTAGTTATACAATTGTATATATTGTAGGAAATGAGGCATGAGATGTAGATATGCGCAGATGTTAAACTCTAGAATTTGACCAAGCTCATTGAGCGTTTCCTGCCAATTCAACTAATCCATGTCAGCAGGACAAGGAGTCCATCCATACGAGGGCTTCTAGTGACGAAGTTGCTATATCCCACTTCGTTGGATGAGCAGACTATAAAGACCCACATCTTGTTCATATTGCACAATTCTTCATGTGTTCATTCTTGCTGTTCATCTTTACTCTGCCTCCATCCAAAATCCCACGTGAAAAGGTTGCTAAAATGCATCTCTGAAGGAGCCATGCCCAATTCAAGTTTGTAATAGAATATTTCTCTTAGTTCAGGATAAGAATTGAAGAAAGTTACAATTTCTCCTTTAGATGAAGTAGGATGGAATGTTGTAGATATGATGTGGGCAATTTAGGCTGTAAATGTATGGGCCAAAGTTCAGACTTGGCATCCATATTTATATTTGTATGACTTGTGTCAAACCCCATATCTGTCCCATATTTTTTCATAAGGTCATTAAGGAAATTTTCATGAGGTGTCTGGATACAAACAATATCTTTTTAATAAACATAAATTAAACTTCTGTAATGTTATGCATCAACAAAGTCTGAAGATTTCCTATCTGATCTGATTTAAAAAGGATGGTCTTAAGTAACCCATTTTACTGGAAAGGGGTATAAAGTTTTTTGAATATGTATGTCAACTTCAACTTGACTTCCACATGGACAAAAATAAGCTCAAAATTGACCTAAAATGGCTTCATCACCAACTTCATTTCAATTTTTCTCACTCTGGAGATGAAAATAGCAACTCCACATAGCTGGCACTTTCAGAGGTTATGAAGGTCTAAAAAATCTACCAAGTCCAGTATAGTTACTAGCCCTCCTACATCAAGTAATGGTGGATCAAAATTCACAATTGTTTTGAAGTTTTTAAAGTGATCAGTGTAACTCATTATAGCTGCACATGAATCATAGCTATACATAATTGGAAAGGTCTAATTTGAAGTTGTAATTTATATATAGCTTTAATTTGGTCTATTGCTTGAAATTGCAAGTTAATTATGAAAATTTTATGGAAGTTTTGTGGAATGCATAATTTTGGCTAATTTGTCAAGATTTTGACTTATGACATCTCGGGGCATTAGAAGTTAATATTTTGATGAATATATTTATTTTCTACTATACCATGTTTTCCACCATACCTAAGGGCATGAACTTCTTGAAACAATCAATAGGTTGAGCTCTAGAGTCCAGACTCTAGACATGTGACATTATACATGTGGCCATTTTGTTTATGGTCTTAAAATGGTATTTTCACAAGGGGAATCACTATCATTTTGACCAATGATCTTTCAATTTGTGCTAGTCTTTAACTTTGATAATCCATTCTGCTTTTTCTCACAATTTGGAAGTTTTATGAAATTTAGCTGTGATTGTGCATATTGCGATTGTTATGAGAAACCTGGTTGCTGTGGATACATGTGATGCAGGGCCTATCCAGTGAACCTTCAGGCCCAAATTTATGCACATTAGTGACATAGTGTTGGGTTAAAGTACTGACAATGTCCCATACAATTTGTGATGTTTGCAAAAAAGTCCTGGAACTGCTATGCAAAGGTGAGTCATGACTGTTCATGAAAATCCTAGCTAAGAGCTATATCATTCTCATGAAGGTGATGTAAGAAGACCTAGGCATATTTGTTTTTGTACCATAACCATACTTTTCATGCGTGAGATACAATATTGATCCTTTAGTCCTGTTTGGTTAGCATCTTATCCTATATGCCTTAACCTGATTTTGATTGTCATCTTCAGGCTGTCTACACTGCCTCATCTACTTTCCTTATGTTTTCCTACACTGTTTTTGGGTTTTAATTCTTGATTATGCAATGGTGCTGCCCCTGTGAAGGCTATGAATTCAATTTGAAAATAGTTTAACTTCTGACTGTTGGGTTACTGTTATGATTAGAAGACTCACTGTTTTTTTTTCTCCTTTTGACAGTGGAGCTGAGCAGAGTCTCCATGCCTGAAACAGAAGAATCAAGAAGTTTTCACCTGGAGAAGAGTGATTTAGCTCTTCTTATTTCTTACAGCCAGTCATGGGCTCAAAAGTAAGAAAAAATATTTTTGCTATATATATCTAGCAAAGTCATTCTTGCAATAAGTCAATAATTAAGAAGGCTCCTGCTTCCTAATATTTTTTCTATCAAGAACCAATTTGGATGCAGTTCCAGAAATTACTGCCATTATGTATCAGTCATCCATAAGCATAATATAAATTGATAGATTTGGCATTATGATATGCTGATGCATATGATGTAAACTAGCATGATGGGTCTGACCAAATATCTATCATTTGTCCATAATAATAATCATAATGATACTGCTACTCTAGAGAACCAGGTTCACTTATTTGCATAATCACCATCCATGTAATGTCTTCTCTACATATTTCAAATGTGGAGGGAGGTTCACTGGTTCTATATGTCCCAAATGAGAAGGTGCTTCAATGGTTTCTGGAATTCCTATCCATAAGGTATGTATCTTTCAAGACAAAGAAACCAAGCTTTCTTTACTTTCCTGCTAGAAGGAGCCTTAAAACTATCCATCTCAGTTCACATATACACTTCTTGACCCATTCTTTCACCTTGGAGTCATCATCATTGGGCAGCTCACTTGAGATTCTAATGCCTACAAAGTTGCAGAGTTTTCTGACCCTGTCTGTGTTGCACCAACCTACAAGGGTGGCAAAAAAGCTTATTTTCTTGGCCTATATGCAGGGTGAGCCAAAAATAAGGTGACATTGATTATACTGATTTTGGTAAGCATAAACACTATGGAAGTCGAATTCATCATTATGGATGTGAAAACTCACACTTCTTATATCATTCAATGAATAAGTTGCTAAATGTATCACTTATACCCTGTTCAGCACACAACATTGGAATCTACAGGGTGTCCGATAAGTCACTATACCATTTCAAAAAATCACATCAATTAAACAGTTGAAAAAAAAAAGTAATATTAACTGAACAATAGCATGTCAATTGAAATTATCTTTGTCAAAAATATAGGTATTCCTATGTCTTGAAAGTGCCTCAAAATCCTCTCTGCTTGCATCAATACATTTAGCATGAGGCTTAGCATCAAAAAATCACAGAAACTCCCCATTAACCCTGATGGGACTCTCAAAGACCTCCATCCAGGTTGCAACTTTTCTTGGTTGTTGCAGCATCAATTGTGAAGCCTTTTCTCACAATAGCTAAAGGAAATTAAATGAAATACTTCCTTTTTTGTTTCTTAAGACTTTCTGAAGTTAAGAGAGAAAAATATAAAGTTTAGCAAATTTGTAGAAGAGGATTCAAAGAAATGTACCAAAAATGTCCATAAACAAGCATACCTTTCTAATATGCATTTGAAGCTAGTTCCCTTTAAGCCTGATTCAAAGTCACTATCACAAAAGAAATACTAAAGAACATTCCTTCCATCAATGCTAACAACATTGTCCTGCTTGCTGCAGTTTGAAATGGTATAGGGACTTATGGGACACCCTGTATATGGGACCAGTTATTTACCTCAATGAAGTCTTTTGCCCCCTCATTAAGGAACTACCTAGTTTCTGCAGATATGTGAGAGGGTGCACCATCATGCTGGATGGTCTCTCCAGCAATTATTCAATCTTCATAATTCTGATCAATCTTGAAATGAAGTCCTTGCCACTGGATTGCTACCCAATATTAAATTATTGCTGGAGAAAATTATACTTTACAACTTGATGGTAAGGGATTGCATTTCATGTATTATGGTATGAACCGAGTAGACCTGAAAGTTGCAGGGATGGAAGACTTTTGCACAAAGTTTGCACTTACAAGCATTCTGTATTCATGGAAACTGGGTAGTACAACGTAGGTCTTGAGGCTAGTATACCAGTTGACCAAGTGAGGATGACAGTTTATCGCAAGTTTTTCATAGATATAGACCTTATGTAAATCATTTTTGTCCTTGCAGACAGTGCACTTGCTGCTTCCGTGATCCCAAGAACTTTGAACGCTTTAACTGTATCCTTCAGCAAGTGCTTATTTTGGGAATTCAGGAACTGAATAAATTCTGCAGAAAACTGAATCATGATCGTGAAAAAACAATGGAAGATCCTCAAAAGAAACAAGAGAGTGATGACAAAGAAAACAAGTTAAACTCTTCAACTGAAAGTGAGACATTGAAGAAAGATGAAGAGAATGATGCAGAAGATGAAGAAGAATACAGTATGGAAGAATTGGAGAAACTGCTTTGGTGTATGTGCAAGATTTTTCTTCTCAATTTTCCTCTATACATGATATTTAAAAAAGGTATAGAAGGGAAATTAGAAGAAACTACATCAAATACAGAAGTGAGTCAGTTGTCCATGTTCTGTGATATCCATGATTCTGAAATCCCAACTCACCTCCTCCGCAATGTGGTCTTCTTCATCAAACATGGTGGGATTCAAGTTCTTATGCACTGCTTTGAGGGCAGAAGTCCTGAAGAACTTCCTCTCTCCATTGCACAATCCCTAGTCACCATCTTCTCCAATCTAAAGCTTTGGCTCAGTTTTCGAGCCACAGTGCAGTTTCTTGCCCCACTTCGTAGTCAGATATTGAGATATATGTGCCGTATGAAGGATAGTCACCTGAAGTCATCCATTAGCCGAAATAATGCCGGTGAGTTAGTAAAATTGAACCTTTGAAACAGGGGCTCAGGTGCTGCAAGCTTTTTTGCTTTACTTGCTGATTTTTCCTTTTGCATTTATCATAGACTTTATATGGGGAGTGGTGAAGGATCCTTTGGATGCCCACTTGAACTTTGATAAAGATGGCCTAGATTTGGCTTTCAAGTATTTCACCAGCTCTACATTGACTATGCGACTTGCTGGAATATCTCAGATCAACAATCACATCAGCCTTTTCAATGAGCTCTATGGTGGAGAGAGCATTGTTGAAGCTGAAAATTTGGCATTGTGTCTTGCTGCATGGCTTCAAAATAGCCACATTGTGGAACACATATTTGGACCCAACATACATGTGGAGGTTTGTGCACTTTGTCTCTCATATTGCATGATTTGGAATTTTGAATTTCTGAGAAAACTGAAGTTTTTGTATTGTGTGGTCCATTCATCAGGTCATCAAGCAGAGCCATGCAATTCTGAATTTTTTGGCCCTCGAGGGACGGCTTAGTAATGAGCAATTGGATGTCATCTGGGCAGCTGCTCAGCTAAAACATTGTGGAAAGCAGGTTTATGAGATCCTGTCTTCCTTGATCAAACATCTTGAAGCTGGACCTGTGATGCACCTCTATGGACTCCTCTCCAAGCTTGATCCAAAAGAACACAATGAACAGGTACCACCATGATTCCTTACCTCCATCTCCTTGTTTTCCTGCTCCTTACATTCACAGGGCAATGTTCACCATATGTGTTTTCTTGCAGAGCTTGTATTTGGCATCATCACTGACAAAGTTCATTTGGACGAGTGCATTCACATATGGGCATTTGCTGGCAGACAGCAGAACAACTCCATTAACTTTGTTCCTGAAGAGGGAACTGGCTGGTCTAGGGCAAGGACATCCCGGAGATGGAGGATGGAGCAGTGACCACAGTATCAGTGTTGATGGCAGTCAGTCAGAAGAAGAACAGGTCAGATTTGAATGTGTCTGGTATTGAACTACTCCACCCTGTTTGTCTTGAATGGATTGCAGAATGTATTGACTTCATTTCAGGGAGAAGAAAAGAAAGGGAGTGGTCACAGTGGAGACAGTGATTCTGAGTTGGAAAATCATATTGTCACCAGCCCACAGTTCATGCACGATGATTCAACACAGATGTCTAGTTTGGGTTAGTCTTTATTTGTTTTTGACCAGGTCAAATTTGGCTCAATGAAGAGAAATGTGGAATCAGTTGAAGCTCTTCATCATTTCACTGAATGCTGAGATTGCCATCATTGCTGGAACCTGTACAAGGGGGCATTGAAGGAATATATATTTTTTTAATTTTTTCATTTGTGGAAGTGTAACACATAAAATATATATGCTTTTTGTTGCCTTCCTATGCATATTTCCATCAATTAAGTCAGTCTCAGCCACTGTGGAATGATTGTAGTGAGGTGGAGTGTTTTTTTTCTGCTCTTAAACTGAATTATTTAGCTTAAAATTAGGACTGCAATTATGTCAGATTTTTTAAACATCAGATCTCAAGCAAACAATAACTCATATTGCTAAATTATGAGAACAGAATTTTTGTCATGGATTACCCATAATGTCCAGGCCTCAGGGATTCTTTGGTAGAACAAATATAATTGTGTAGACATATTTTTACTTCTTGGTTGCTGGATTATCTCACCTGCAATCATTCCCCATTATCCTTCTTGAATAGCATCCTTCATGCATTCCCATCTCTTTTCCATTTCTCACCAACTAAGTGAGCCTGTACTAATGACTAATGTTCATAATGATTGATTTTACATTTCCATACAATTGAACATGCCTATTTTGCCTGTTGCTGCTGCCACCAAGGCTCAGTTGCCCTTTTCTTTCCCACATTTACAATAATTGGGTCTCTAGAAATAGTAAATATTTGAACATTTATTTTCCAATACTTCTGCTTTGTATTCAAGAGGTATTGGTATTCAAGAGGTATTGGGGACCATATTAGCTTCCAATTTTTTGTACCTCAAATTTTAATTAAAAAAAAGTTAAGATTTGATTGCAATTTTTTACACTATTTAAGAGGGCTTTGAAAGCCAGAAAAAATCTACTAATGAGCTGGATTGGACCCATGTGCCTCCAGTGTGATATCCCTGGTCTGTGGAGATTCATTACTCTCCAATATGGTACCCTGGAGAAGCAGTCCTGCAATTGAGCCTTATAGTTTGTAGAGATGCACCCATGAAAAAAAAATCCACTCAGGCTGTTGCCCTAATATAAAGTATACCCTGTGCTAAAGAGTATTTTGTATCCTCTTTATTCTCTTGAACACTGGAAGATTGAAACTGGCTTACTTTGTAGCAGTGACAGGGAGAAAAAAATATAATGTAGGTCCTTCTAACAGTCAGCTGTTTACTCTGCAGAAGTGAAATGAAAGTGAAGATTTAGTTAGAGAGAGCCAGATTTCATCTCGTATCTCAGAGGTAGAAATCTACACCAGTATGGAAGGCTTTTTGTTTGGGGGGTGTTGGAAAAATATCAATCTGTCTATGATGTACACCTTTAAGGCCTTACCTGCCTCGTGTCAGGTTGGAAAGGTAGAGAAATAAGAAATACTTGTGTTGTATCATGAGGATGTTGTGTTGTACTTCTACTAATGGACTAATGGTTAGGCCATTTGTTCCTTTTTTCAAAAGTTTTTTTTACTATGAACCTGGGGATAATTTTTTAGGAGATGATGAAGAAGAGGAAGAAGATGAAGATGAGGAAGAAGAGGATGAGTTGGGGAGTTCGGAAGTGGAGGGGTGTGTACGAGAAGAAAAGCAGAAAGTTGAGAAGCATAAGAGACCTTCAACAGCTGCAATTGATACAAACAGTGAAAGTGAAACAGAAGCTAAGGTCTCTCCTTCACCTGAAAGAGCCATCAGGAAGAGAGAAAAGAAAAAGAAGCAGGGATGTGCTCCTAAGAAACCTCGATTGCTTCAGGGTGAATTGTGCTGCATTCATTCATTTCTTTTTGAAATCTCAGGGTTTTTTAGAGTTACACTTCTTATTCTCATTCTTCTCCTTATTCTCATTCTTGCATCCATTTTGCAGAGATGTGCCCAATTGTGACTGTGGAAGTTCAAGAAGTGCCAGAAGGAGAAGAGATGGAGGAAAAAGGACAAGGAAAAAGAGAGGGAGGAGAATGTGAAGTAGTAGTGAAGAACCCTGCCTTTTTTTGCCAACCATCCCCCACACTTCATGCTGTGTCAGTCATATTTCATGTCCTGGATTCCTACCTCTTCTTCCCACAAGGGGCCACTTAAATTACTCATGCTTTTATTCAGGCCAAGTGGAGTGATTGGATTGGAAAGTCCTCAAGGGAAGAAGCAGAGAGCCATTCCAGAAAGAGGGAGTGAGGATGTGAGTGGTGCTGTGATCACTGAATTGGCCACACTTGTTCATGGAAAGATTCCTGAACAAGAAATTGAGTATCAGCCTTTCATTCCTCCACAGAGGTATTGTTTTTAGTTTATACTTTTTTTGGTTTAGTGCTTGTTTTTCTTGGTGCATCCTGATTCTTGAATGATGTGACAGGGAAGTTGAAGAGGATCAGGGCTCAGAGGGGACATGCTCCTCTCGGGTCAGTGTGAAGTCAGATCCCAACCTTGCTGATCTGGATGAAGACTCTGCATGTGAAGAGGAACTTGCTCAATTAGCATCTCAGAATGTAATGCTGGGCCATATTCTCATATTTATCCCATTTGAACCAATGGTAGGAAGTTTGTTGCTTGTGTGCCATAGATGAGTGTTGGCGGTGCTCAATTACAGCAGCATTTGGCCAACATGGCCTCCCTCTACCACTTACATCGAGTGAATGCTCAAGGACATGGGAGTGCATGTCAGGCACCTCTTTTGCGTCCTGAAGCCACACGCCTTTTTCCCCACCTCAGCCTCCAGAACGTCTGTCAACCTGGCAACACTCTTCTGTGGGACCTTCTGTCTGATGAGAACATTGTAAAAATATTTTTTCCACTTTGGCCATGTACTTTGTTTTGTCTGTTGGGACATTCTTTCAAGATGAATTGAAATTGGTCATATGCAGATACATCTCAGTGAGGGCTTGGCAGAAGAGGCTGAGAAGTCTCTGTGTAATCTCTTGTGTTTCAACTCTGAGAAGTTCATTCGAATCAAGTTCATCCAGGGCTGTTTGCAGAACCTTTCACAGAATAAGTATGTGATTTCTCATCCATCACTGAGGACTGAACCAGTAATAACAGTGATGTTACATGTCCTTGCATTTACAATTGCCAGGATGGTGATAGTGTCATTGCGCCTCCTTCCCCGCCTGTTGGCCTCTTTCACTCAGTTTCGCAGCATGGACACTCATGTCATCACTCGTTGGGTGGAAAATGAGCATGGCATGATGGCCATCTTCTTCAACAACCTTGAGGCATATACTAAAGTCGAATATGAACCTTTGAGACAGATGTACTCACATCAGCAGGAAATTCATGTGCGACTCCAATTCCTCACATCCATCTATTCCTCTGCTGGATCTCATGAGAGCTTCAGGTGTGCATTTTTTTGGAGTGACATTTGATAGACATAGGTCTATGACAGTACTGCTTCTTTGTTGTAGACATAAAAGTAAATGGAATCAGAACATATATAGGTTTTATTTTTAGTTACATCCAGTGCCAATTATTAGGACCATTATACTGGTATCTTCTAGATATACAGGGTATCCCAGAATTGACTGAACATAGGTCCTGCCGCTGAACCTATGGCCTAGAAAGGCATAGTCTTGTAGGCCTCATGCATTAAGCTAAGGTAGCAGAGGCTTAGGTCAGACCGGCCAGGATACAAAACCCCCTATGTTCAGTCAATTCTGGGACACCCTGTATGATTTGCATAGCTATTTGCTTCCTTAATGATATATTTTGATGTTTCAGATTGACACTGGAGCAGTTAGACATTCTTTGGTCATGTCTGGCCAATGACCCCCTGTGTTCAGATGATCTCTTCACCTGGCTACTGAACCAAGCAAGAAATAAAGATCAGCATGCACTCAGTCTGGCTGGGTCCAAGGTAGAGTGTTGAAGACACATATCTTCCTATCACCTTTTCTTCTAAATTTCTTCTGCTTAGAAGGTACAGTATATATGAAGGTGTATCTTTGCCATTGTAGCACATATTCATCTCAAAACTTGGGACACTGAAGCCTGAGACTGTGAGTGTGAGAGCTCTGGGCCTGATTCAGCAACTGGTGAATATGGCTCGACTGTCCACTGCCACAGCTCAAGGGCTCTCTGATTCTGCTCAGCAGCTTCTTGTTCTCACTCAAGGAATGGATCTCCTCTGGGCCATTGCTCTCAAGGCTTCCAGCACAGGTTGCACTCCTCTATCTCCAAATTTTCCTTTGACATTTTTACTTAATCCTAGCTGACTGAGCGTGCAAGGTGAACATTGCAGATGTGAGCATGGGGAGCATCAATTACTTGACAAGTTACTACTTGTCAAGTCAGGGTCCACAGCTGGAGTTGGAAGAGAGTTTTATTAGCCGTTGCATGGCAAGCATTGCTGGTGCTGCTGAAAATCTGGACTTGGATGAAGATGCCTCTCTCTCCATCTTGCAGAGAGCTCTTCTTCTTCTGAAGTCCCACCTTGAAGCATTTCATCGAAGGTAAAACCATAAAGGAGGATTTCTTTGATTTTATCAAGGCCCTGATGAGCCTTTTTCATCCTTGGTTGATTTATCTTTTCTCCCTTGCAGATATGCATATCATCTAAAACTGTGGGCTCTGGAAGGTGGAGCAGTGGGATGTTACCAGCATGCATGGAGGAGTCGTGGTTCTTCTCCCCTCCGTGTGGTTGTCCAACTTGCAGGCTCCTCTGAGAAGACCACATTTGACATGCTTAGCACAGACTTAGTAGCTGAACTAAGAGCAGAAATTACCAGGTGGCATGAAAGCCTCCAGAAGAACCACAAGGAAAAGGAGGACTGTGCTGTTGAGTCAGCAACCAGCACCATGAGTTCTGTCTTAGGCTCTCTCCTTCATGGCATGGAACACGGAGCAGGGTTCCGTCTTATCACTCAGAATCAAGAACTCCCTCTTGAAGCGGATGAGAAGTCCATCCAAGAGCTGGGCTTCAAGGATCTTCAGGTGGTCATAGTGAGCCCTTTGAGACTACCTGGAAAGAGGGGCTATTCAGATGAAACTGTTTCCCTCATGGGTGGGTGGAGACGGATGGGATTATCTCCATCGTGTCAGGATCGCCTTCCCATGATGTTGCTCTTGCAGCCCCTGCACTTCCAGCAACTTCTTGATCTCATGCATCGACTCTCTTCCCTTCATCAGGTGAAATCTCTTCTAACATCTGGGTTTGTTCCTCTTTGAAATGTGATATGGTTGCAACATGTAGGGCTTCATGATTGGCCTTACAGCAGAGATTGAACAGTGGAACTCAAATGCGGGCCCAGATGTTGTCTAGACGAATCTGGGAGCTTCTAATGCTTCTGCCCACATCTCCATCCCTTTTCCAAGATTTTCAGAGCTTGAAAAATCCTCATCAACTCCTGGATCCTCAGTCCCCACACAAGCTACTTTATGGACTCTACATTATTGAGAGTCTTGCTCGAACTAATCATTATCGTCAGGTACATGCAAGTTTCTCTGCTTTCGTTGGACTTCCTTATTGTCTGTCTCAAGCAATTTAAGAAATAAGCAAATTGAAGAAAATGAGTGGATCAAGTGCTGGGAACACACGTGGAAGTTCGCAGTGGAACAATGAAAAGCAGATGAACAATGACTTGCATGAAATTAAGGAGATGATGATCAATGATAAGCATGATGTTTATCTTTGGAACCAACATGAAAACACTATTTTCCCTTCTCTTATATGATCATTGAAGGCAATAATATGCTGTGCTCATGTTCAAAGCCAAAAAATGTGTAAACTTTCATTCTTTTTATTCTATCTCCATAATGCATTAACGAATTTTGAATCTGAATACGCAAGCAAAATTAATAGGATATAGGCATTTATGGGAGAGTAAGGGACAAGCAAAAACAATGGGAAAAAACTATTTTTTTATTTTTCACTTTCATTGATTAACTGAAATGACAATAGTCAGTTAGTGTGTGTGATACTCACAGAGTGGAACCTGTTAGTTATTGTATGTGATACTCAGAGTGGAACCTCTTCTCAGGTGAAGAAGAATGGAGAGAAGAATGGTGAGAAAGAGGATGAGGAGGGGGAGACATGGATAGATAGATTCTTAGAGTGCGGTGGTCTCCGGCATCTGTTTGACATCTTCATGTCTGGTCAGAGAAGGAGCATCATCCATAGTGTGTCTGGTTGTAGTTTTAATGAAGAATTCTCTTTACTTACTTGTTTTTTGTTTTTGCTTTTTTTTTAGGAGTCTTACAACCTGGGGGAGGGGGCAGAGGAAGAGATGATGGTCATTACTGGAATGAATGGAGTCAAGAAGCATTGGCTTTCCTCCTTCATCTTCTTTGTCAGTTTGGGGTCCAAAGCCTGGGCACAGGGACAGATGTAGACTACATATTTGAAATGACCTCTCATATGCCCCATGCTGCCTCTCTCCCAAATGTGGGTCAAATGCCACGTAAGAAGAGCAAACGGCCTCGCAAATCCAGTGCCGATCGACTTCTCATCCCCAGCCTTTCTGATGTAAGCCTCTCAATAAATTGCATTTGAGAATGGATGTTCCCTTCTTGAGATCATGATAATAAGACTGGATTTTTTAATTCTTCTCTATGGCACAGGGTTTGTTGACAATGATGGAAGTGAAGGGAACATTGGACCGATTGATCAGCATCCTTGAAGATGCATCAATTCCTCAAGATCCCAATCAGTACAAGAGCAATGTACTTGGTAGGGCACAGGTCTGTCCAATTGCATCCTTTTCTTGAGAGCAGGTATCCTGGAAAGATCTTGATATTGGAACCTTAACTGCCATAGGTGGTGCACCATGCATTGAGCCTCCTGGTATGTTGGGTTTTCTCAACTAATGATGTAGCTCAAAATGCTTTTTCCCAAGCATTTTGCCCAAGAGTCCAGAATCTGGTCAGACATCTGATCCTAGAAGATCCTGAACCATCTGTGCGAAAGGAAGCTTGTTCTGGTTTCTACAGGTAAGCTCTTGGAATACACAAAATATCACTGTCGCATATATACATTTTGCATTCTTAAACATGTCCTCTGGATTGGTAGACTCTGTATGGGCATTCAGAGTGGTGGAGAGGGAAAAGGGAAAGGACGGGGTTGTACACTCCCTCTTCTTTCAATGCTCATTGGATGTCTTTCTGCTGCCTGTCAGATGAAACCTCTTTGCGTTGATGGGGTTTGGCTTCTTAGTTATTCAATCTGTGCTATCCTTCCCTGCCTACCATTACTCATACATAGATCTTTTGTGCAATATTTCTTTTGCAGGTGGGTAGCACAGGAGAAGAAGGGAAGGAACCATATGGTTCTAACTCAAGGGATTATTTTTGGCTTGTCTGTCGGCTTGTGGATGGGTTAAAACCAGATGAAGTCCAAGAATTTGATATGGATTCCTTAGCAAGGGAGGTGGCAAAGGCTATCTTAACACGAGAACCCTATGAAGCTCTTCACACCTCCATTCATCCAGATGATGGGTTGATTGGATTGCTGAATCTTGAGACTGGAATCATGAAGTACAACCCACAGTTCAAGGCTGATAAGGATGGTGAAGAATTTCTCCTACAGGTTAGCTGTCTAGGTTTTGAAGTTGATTCTTAACCCTTTAATGCATGATGTAGCAGATATGCTACATACCAAATAAACATTTTCAGAATGTGCAGGTAGCAAGCTCCTGAGATAAATCTGTTCCTAGCAGATGTGTAGCAGTCTGGTTCTTATACCTAGCAACCATGCGATCACTAGGTGCTATACACTCCTGGTTGCAAGGAAACTAAAAACATCTGGCTTCGTTGTGCGACAGAATGACATTTTTGGTGCAATTTTCTAGAACTTTACGCTTATCCAGTGTCCAGGCTCATCCATATATTTACATTTTCTTTTGCATTGAAGTATGTGCAAATGTTGACGGACTGACTAAGTTCTAGCATCCATGCAGCATGGGTTAAAAAGCTGAAAATGCTGTTTGTAGCAAATGAGCAACAATAACATTTTCAGGCCTACTGCTTACAAATTTGTTTTTAAAATTTTTTTCCGTTTGTTCTGTGTTCTAGGACGTAAATGAAACCTACCAGGTTTTTTTTCACCAAAAAAGAAAAATCATGCATTAAAGGGTTAACAGTAAATTTTTTATGCTTTAAGCTCACCTGTTTGTTTCTTCTGTCTTCTCCTATGCCTGTAGGTATTTGACTGCCTTTTTGCCTTGCCCTGTCCCAAGAAGCGGTTCTTGCCAAAATGCAAATCCATGGTGTCTCGATCATCTGCATTTGACTTACTTGTGGAGCTTGTGAAGGGAAATACAAGGAATTACTCTATCCTTCTTGAGAAGCTCATGGAACAACATCGTCCAGGTATGTTTAGAGTATAGCCTATTGTGTTTAAGCAAGTGGAACATAAGTAGGGGGTGAATGCTTTGATTTCACTTCCTTGGGTTATGGATACAGATAGCCACGAGGTTTATCCTTGGGACTACTGGCCCCATGAAGATGGTCGTTCCTCTTGCGGCTATGTTGGGTTGACAAATCTTGGTGCCACATGTTACATGGCATCATGCATGCAACATCTCTTCATGATGCCACAGGCACGGGCTTCCATTCTCTCAGCAAACTGTCTCCAAGAAAGCAAGCATGAAGCCATGCTCACAGAGCTCCAGCGAATGTTTGCCTACCTTCTTGTAAGGTCTCCCATCAACCATTTTTTTGAGGGCAAATGAGAACTTTTTAGATGCTGAGCTATATTTTGAACAGGAAAGTGAGAGAAAGGCCTATAATCCAAGAAGTTTCTGCAAGGTCTACACTATGGATCATGAGCCATTGAACACAGGAGATCAGAAGGACATGGCAGAATTTTTTATAGATCTTGTCTCCAAATTAGAAGAGACCAGTCCTACACTGAAGACACTTGTCAAGACCTTATTTTGTGGTCAACTTACCAACAATGTTGTTTCTCTTGTAAGGCCTCACATGTCCTATTCATTGCATTCATGAGGTTCTGAGATATCCATATTAACAGTGTCTCCTGCTTCTAAGGATTGTTCCCATGTGAGTCGAAACATCGAGGAGTTCTACACGGTGAGATGCCAAGTGGCTGACATGCGGAACATTTACGAGTCACTAGATGAAGTCACTGTCAAAGACACCCTTGAGGGTGATAATATGTATACTTGCTCTCAGTGTGGCAGAAAAGTGAGGGCAGAGAAAAGGTGAGATTGCTTTAATGCTTTTTGCTTAGACAAACTCTTGGTCCTACTGTTATTGACAGATTATTCTTGCTTCAGAGCTTGCTTCAAGAAACTACCTCGAGTTCTGTGCTTCAACACAATGCGCTACACATTCAACATGGTGACAATGATGAGAGAGAAGGTGAACACACACTTCTCATTCCCTCTGCACTTGGATATGTCTGGTTACATGGAGAAGAACCTTATGCCCCATGCCAAAAACTCAGGTGAGAAATGAGATTTTAATATCCCTGGTATTTTTTTCCCCCATTCATATTTAAAAAAATATTTTCTGTCCTATGCAGAAAAAGAGAAGGGAGAGAAGGAAGGGGATGAGGAGGAATCCTATGAATATGAGCTCATAGGCGTTACAGTACATACAGGGACAGCAGAGGGAGGTCATTATTATTCCTTCATTCGAGATCGAGCTCTCCAGCGAGACAAGTGGTTTGCCTTCAATGATGCTGAAGTGAAGCCATTTGATCCCATCTATCTGGCTGCTGAGTGCTTTGGTGGAGAGACAACTGTAAGTATTAGTTCTGTCTTTTGTTCTGATGAGTATTTGAACTGTAGGGATATACTCTTTGGAGGGAAAAATAAAATTTAGGCAATGCAAGTCCCAATGATGAAATACATGGGGAAAAGGTGGGAGTGGGATTTCCCATTATCATACTTTTTAAGGTGTGGGATAGGACTCTGCCAATCTTTCTTATAGGGAGTGGGGACACCATTTGTGTACTTCCTGAGGTAGAGGAGCAGTGGGAGGCATTTAAGACGGTTAAACTAAACTCGATGGATCTTTGCATCCCTAAGATGACGAAAGGATTGCTGAGACAGCCGGTCTGGTTTACGAGTAAAGTTAAATTATTGATCAGACGTAAGAAGCAGAAGTGGGGCCCGTATTGTTCCCCGCACACGGGGAACCAAGAGGAGTTTGAGGAATATTGGGCTGCTACGTTTTTTTGAAGCGGGAAGAAATTATATCGGCAAAATGGTAGGTTGAGGAGAGCCTAGCGATTAATGCAAAGAATAATCCCAAGGCTTTTCATCAATACGCGAGCGGCAAGTGTCAGCATTTGATCGGACCCCGTAAGGACGACACCGGGGAGTCAGTCTCCAGTAGCGGAGGTACGGCGGGGATGCTTAGTGATTTTTTCCCCTCTGTTTTTTCGGAAGAATCCGATGATAAACTGGCAATGATGGTCACTTTGACGCATGCATCGAGAATGTCGTTATCACCGCGGAAGAGATCATCAGGGAAAAAAAGGGGAAATTGAAAGCAGGGAAGATAACTGTCCCCGATGGTATTCCAGTGGGAGTAATCAAGGAACTCTCGAGGGATGTCATGTTACATATAAGAATAATTTTTGAAAGTCGCATTCTGCGTGGGAAGTACCGAGGGACTGGAAAGCAGCGAATTTCGTACCGAGATATGTAAGAAGGGGACAAGAGCGATCCGGGACGCTATAGGTCTGTTAGTCATACCAGGATTCCGAAAAGGTCTTGGAGGGCATTTTAAGGGATCGCATCATCGAATTTCTCGAGGGAAACTCTCATCTGAGATTCCCAGCACGGTTTAAGAAGACATCGTGACGGAAAAAGGATAAAGGGGATCTTGTCGATATTGTTCACTTAGACTTCTGGAAGGCTTTCGATACCGTTCTACATAAGAAGCTACTGACTAAATTGGGAGCGCACGGTATCCAGGGTAGAGTGGGTAAATGGATTAGTAATTGGCTTTCGGGAAGAGTGCAGAGGGTAATTGTAATGGGCAGTGGCGTAGCCAGGGTTTTGCCGAAGGGGGGGAGCCAAGAGGAACAGAGGGGGAGCTAGTAACTCCTTGGACGAGGAGGGGGGGGGGGGGACTGAAGCCCCCCCAAGTTTGGTTCTAGCCCCCTCGCTATGCTACTGGTAATGGGGAAGTGTCGCAAGAAGTGGGAGTCGCGAGCGGAATGCTCCAGGGTTCAGTCCTGCATCCGCTCCTAATTCTGGTTCATATTAATGATCCAGATGAAGGCATCGCAGGTAAGGTTGGTAAATTTGTGGACGACACGAAAATAGGTTTCACCGTGAACGGGAAGGAGGATAGGGGTATAGCTGAGAGAGATCTGGAGCTCCTCGATGAATGGAGTAAAAAAAAAAGATGAATGAAGTTTAACAATGGTAAATGTAATATCCTTCACATCGGTCGCAATATTGATAGGTCTGGAGGAGATATGACTTTGGGGAGGGGAGTGAGGAGTAGGACTTAAATGATGATGATCGATGAGGAGCTCAAGTTCCCTTACGTGCGGGTGACCGTAGCTAAGTGTGACAGGAATTTAGGTTTCATCCGGCGTTGCATTGATCCTGCGTTATTCTTCAGTTTTATTCGATATTAATTAGATTCCATCTAGAGTATTGCATTCAAATCTGGAGACCTGCAAAAAAGGGCGATTTAGCGACGTTCGAGAAGGTTCAAAGGCCAAAATGATGAAGGAGGTGCGTGGACTCATAAGGGAATCGATAATGGTTTTTTTCTATTATCGCTCTAGATTTTTCCTATTGGATGGTAACAGCCGAACCACGGGGAATCAGTTCAAGTTGCGACATTTTCAAGTGAGACTCAGGCCGTGGAATAACTTTTTCACTTGTAGGTAGGGTGGTTAAAGCGTAGAAAACGTTAGACGATCATTTCGAGTGGCTCCAATTTCATGACTAGTATTAAGAAGAGGCTGGATGCCTGCATGGAAAAGGGAGCAAGTAACATCAAGTAACTAAGGGTGGATTTTTTAACAGAGCACTATCCGATAATGCAGCTTTATTTCAGAGAAAATGCATGATAAATCCGGTAAATAAAGCTGCATTATCGGATAGGGTAAGACCACCCAAGTTCGGACACTGTTGCAAACTTTGCTACAAAACTAAGCTAAGGACATGGAGTCCTGTTACGCAGAATGCACGTGCATTGATCAGATTATTGTCTTACTTTCGGTGTGTCCGAACTTAGGTCAAGAAATATATGAGAAACTTAAGTTCGGACATACGTTCACGTGTGTCATATCCTCGTAAATATGATGTCCTCTTGAGATGAATAGCGTTTAAAGTTGACAAAAGTTCAGTTGCGGCATGTTTTTCAGAGAAAATGTACTTTGGGGCTCTGTCCGAACTTTCATAACGGGACATGTAACTTCGAACACAGTCAAGCACATGCGCAAAAAGTACAGCATCATATATTTCTTTGCACATCTAAGTGTGCGACGTGCCTCCAAAGCAGTGCAATCATGGTAGGAGGTTGAAATGCAAGGGATTATCGATCCGAGGCTGTTGAAAAAGCCATCAGGGCTTTAATTCGGGTGAAATGTCCTTCCGGAAGGAGAACATTGCTAACGATGAACACATTTGCAAGATAAA
Organism: Darwinula stevensoni; assembly: GCA_905338385.1. Classification (NCBI taxonomy): domain Eukaryota; kingdom Metazoa; phylum Arthropoda; class Ostracoda; order Podocopida; family Darwinulidae; genus Darwinula; species Darwinula stevensoni. Next base: position 46,551 of record CAJPEV010001572.1, read on the forward strand.
TTTTCTTCTAGGAACCTTCAAATTTGGAGCGAAAATATGTCCCTAAAGTTGAATGTTTTCTGATTTAAGCATGCCGAGAACTACTTGTCTACTGAATGTAACGAACTGTGCTGCTCGGTCTGCTTTAAAAATAAAAATTCCGAAAACATAATGAAACTTAATGAAGAGTGTGCACCCAAGGGATTTACCACAATAGTAGGATTTTTCCAGAAATGAGTGATTGGAGAGCAACCTACGTACCAAATTCCAGGTTTCTATGTCCGCCACCGCCCGATTCAATGAAGCAAAACATATGTTAAAATATGGCACCCTCATATGTACCCTCAGAATATGTATCCCAAAAGTTGGATTTTCTCTTGTTTCTACATACCAGCAGGTACCTATTAAGTAAGGTTTCAGCCTTCTGTCTCCATGATTCTCTGGAACGAAATAATTTTTTTTTTGAAAAAGGTCAACCCGAAAAATATGCCCCTGGGAACGAATCCCAAGTAGTTTATTCCCCCCTGAAATCTGCATCTCAATAGGTACCAATGCATCAAATTTCAGCTTCTATGTCTCTTATAAATAGTACCTGAAATCTGCACCATCAGTGTCATTCGCGTATGAAGTTCTAACCATAATCTAGATGAGATTGAAAGTTCGAATTACAGTCAGTCGCTCACTCACTCAATCACGATCGTCATATTCTATTAATAAAAAAGAAAAGATCCAATACTTTGGGTTATTATTCTTTCAAAATGAAGTGTTTCAAGCCTATTTGAGATTTCAAAAAGGGAGTGTCCGAACTAAGGTGAAAGTGTCCGAACTTAATTTTTTCCGCATCAAAGTTCAGACACCCACATTATAGGCGATATCAGTTGTCATGAGACTAGGAAGGACAACATCTTTGTTGCACTCATACTCATCGTGTCCTGCTCCCGGGAGCAAAAAATGAAGCTTCCAGCTTGTACCGTTGAGATAGGACGAGCGAATGATGAGACCAGGGAGGCTTAACTGTCCGAACATTGGTGGTTTTACCCTAGTGCTCTGTTCAAAAATCCACCCTAAGTTGGAATATTGCATCCAGTTTTGGAGGCCTACAAATAAGGGTGAATTGTTGGCGCTCGAGGGGGTGCAGAGGCGGACCACAATGATTGAGGTTAGGGGACTTCCGTACTAGAACCTTTTGGATGTGCTGGGACTGTAACTCGCTCGAGAGAAGGTTACGGAGGGGCGATCTCATCCAGGCTTTCAAGATAATTAAAGGAATAGATAATGTAGAGCATGGTAGGTTCTTCCAGTTCGATGGCAGCAGGAGAACGAGAGGTAATCAACTCAGTTGCGTAAACCGCAGGTGCGGCTCAGGTTAAGACAGGACGTTTTTACTTGTAGAGTGGTAAATGCGTGGAATGCGTTAAACGACGACGTAGTGGCTGCCCCTTCCGTGACTATCTTTAAGAAGAAACTAGATGCTTTTATGGACAAGCAAGAAGAGGGGCAGTATTGACTTACGGGACTAGGCAATAAGCAACTGGAATGTGCGAAAAAAAAATCACAAAACTCAAAAAAATACGAAAAAAATTAGCTTTAAGAGGAGTAGGTCTATCCTAAAATCAAGGAACGCTCGACCTCGACACGTGGTATCCCAATGGGTGTTATCGCCTCTTGATACCCCTAAACAACCTTGAACGTTGAACCTTGAACTAGACTGTGGCCAGTAGAGCGTAGTGCTCCCACGAAAGTTTATGCATCTTTAAGATGGATAGACCTCGCATATTTTCCAAGCATTTACCGATTGGAGGGTTAAATGAACGCTCGACCTCGTTGTTGTTATATAATTAGTAGAGATGCCTCCTGACATTCATTCTTGAATCTACCAAATTAATTGTTTTCTCTATTCAATCCTACTTTCTGAGGAGTCCTGGCTCCCTAGCTATGTCAGGAATGGTTTTCCATATGGTCAATGTTACTATTTGTGCATGGTTTTCATTAAGTATGAGTCTGACAGATGATGGTGTGCATGCTCAACGATTCCTGGATGAGACCTATCAGGCCTTCCCATAAGTACTGTACTGTACTGTTACTGTTACAGATAAAAATGTGAACAAAAACAGGATGAAAAGTTCTAAATCTGCAGCACCAAAAATATTGTATGTGGGATTTTTCTTTTGCCCCATGCTTGGTTGTTACAATTGCCCCAGAGCCCAACTTATCATGAGGCAAAAGTAGACTTAAAGTGGACTTAACAAATGATGTGATAAGGCCTAAGCCCAAATTTCGAGATCATGAGGCGGATATGAGGAAATGGTATCTAATGTACTTGCTGAAATATGAAGCATTGTTACAATTACCACATTGTTACTTTTGTCCCACCTCACCCTATTCCATGAGATGGGTGGGGTGAACATGCCACCAGGAAAGGGTCTGCTTTATCTCTTAATCACAGAAATGGCATTGCGAAAATGGAAAGTACAAATAGAGTGATATTGGATTTTTCCAATATTGCTGATAACAGTATCTTACTGATATTTGTAACAAATAATTTTGACAAGTAACTGATATGAAATTGGCTGATATTTCTGCATCAAATGTAACTACAAAAACCATACTTATTTGCTCATCAGAAGAGCTTTATTTATTTATAATATTCCTTCATGAAGAGCAAATTTTTTTGCATTTTCACCACTGAGCCCATCCCAGCTTGCTTAACCCTTCAAGTGTTGAGTTTTGACCTGACCTCCTAAGTGATGAATGTACACATCCTGCAGTCTGCAGTCCTTTCCCTTCACCCTTACTTAATTTCTTGGGGAAAAGTCCATGTCAACTTGAAGTCCCATTTTCCTCCCATGGGAGGGAGATCACTATCTTCAAATTGATTGGATGCATAAAAAAAGGTGCCAATCAATTCCATAGCAGCTGCAGTGGTCTTTTCAGTTTTTTTAATTTTTATTTTCCATCTCTATCCATACCAGGTCATATGTATGTTCCCTTGTGTCAAGGTTCTCAATTAAAATTTCAATGAATTGTCATGGAGATACCCTACAAGGGAAAACATCAAGAAAAGTGGGATGGTTACTTTGCTGTAGAGGGTATCTTACAGATCCACATGCAATACAAGTATGGGGTCCTGATCCCACTGCCATCACCCCTTGGAGTCACTCCCCCATGGGGTGGGAGGGAAACAGGTCTGCAATTGTCATATTAAGGACTTGTGGCTCTCCTAGATGATAAGAGGAGGCAGGGGGCAGATACAGAAATTTTTCATAGGGGGGTGGTTCCCAAGTTTCTACCTACCCCCCCCCTCCCCTCCCCTTCCTGCCTACCACCATTCCTTGTCCTTTCGCATTTTTTATTTTTTTGCCTGGGGTAAGAACTTGAGTACCTATTTCACTGGCTCCAATAAAATTTAATGCAGATGCTATTTTGAATAAATAAATCAAATGCTAACCTGGCCATAGGGGGGGCAGTCACCCCCCCCCCCTNGGGCCATGGGGGGGGCACCCCCCCCCCCCCCCCCCCCCTGTATCTGCCACTGAGAGGAGGGGACTGCAGTATGCATCGTGAACACAAGGATGGTTCATAGGGCAGGTGAGCACAAGATGTAAAATACAAGGTTTAGCCTGAGGAAAAAGATCCTTTCATTTTAGCTGCTGGACTTTGTTATACCCTTTTTCTGATACCCATAGCCATGAATAGACTTGGGCCTATGTCTCTAGCCAAGACCAGGAAGAAAAGCTAAAGCAGGTCTCCATTCCTTCCTGGTAGTTGTGATGTCAGATTGATTGCATGCTTTTTTTTTTCAATATTTGTTGATTTAAATCAACAACTGTTATGTTGGTCAATCTTTATTGAAAGGTATTGGTTTATGCATTACATTCTACATATAGAGAATTCAAATTGAAAATTTTTTCCATCTTTGTAGAGCAAAACATATGATGCAGTGACAGAAAAATTCATGGACTTCAGCTTTGAGAAGACAAACTCAGCATACATGCTGTTTTATGAACGATGTCCACCGGGCAAGGGAGATGGAGAAGCAGCAACATCTGCCTCTCCTGAGATTCCAGCTCATCATCATTCTCACCTGTCCCAAGATCCTTCTCAGTATCCCACCGTTGAACTGAGCAAAGAGCTTGAAGAGTGGATCTGGCAGGACAACACACATTTTCTCAGAGACAAGAGCATCTTTGAGCATACATATTTTAAGTAGGGATCTGTACTTTTCCTTTTTTTTTTTAATTGAGTTTATTTGGACTGACAGGGATCTTTATAATACCAACATTTCCATAACTTTTTATAGCTTCATGTGGCAGATGTGTGGCTACATACCCCAGATGTTGGAGTCCAACGATGAGATCCTTCTGGCTGTTGCCCGTCTCTCAACCTCATTCTTCTTGGAAACATTCATTCATGCCAAGGAAAAAGTGAGCTCCCATAGGAATGAACTCAGCTGCAAGTTTCTAATCAGGCCCCTGAGTATTACATTTTTTTGTCTATCACAGCCATCTATGGTGCAGTGGATGGAGGTGATTATAAAGCAGTTCAATGGCTGCCCAGCTGCATGTGAGTGGTTTCTGGATCACATGGTAAAAGAAGACTGGTGGCCAGTGCAGATTCTCATAAAATGCCCTAATCAGATTGTGCGACAGATGTTTCATCGCCTCTGCATTCATGTCCTTCAGAAGCTCAGGTTCTCTAAACTGCTTCTCACCTTTCACCCATGGAAAAAAAAAGAAGTGACTCAAATCAGTCTGTTCTCTTTCTTCTTTCAGGAATGTTCAAGTTCAACAAATCAACCCCTCCTCGAGTCTGGCAATAGGAGAGAGTGGGACATGTGTTACACGATTCATCAGTAAAATCCTCTCATTGGTGAGTCCCCTACTGTGTCTCCCTTACCATAGCAACATTTCATCTCTTGAAAAAAAGCTGTATTGGTCCTACAGCTTGAAACTAGTGTAGCCCAGACTCATGTGCGACACCTGACTGAATACTTCACATTCCTGCTGGAATTTGCCAAGATGGGCTATGTAGAGCTTCAGTATTTGCTCTCCATCAACTGCATCTCTCACCTGGTCAAGTTCTTCCTAACATACAAGAAGGCTCCAATTGAGGTAATGCTGATTGGACTATATGAACAAGCACAATGAATATCAATCAGTCATGATGGCATTATTGAAAACATTGAAGCATTTACCTGCATCTTTTATGGTGCAATCAAAATATACTTTGAAGGTTAATTCAGTAAAAACTTGAAGCATTTTTTAAGCTGCTATCACATCATTTAACATATCAGGAAGTCACTGGCATAATGTAAACAGGAGTGACTCTTTCAAGTATGACTTTCAAGACTGAATGCCCTGTGTAAACACTACAATTTTTTTAATTGTTAGCAATTCCTTTAAAGTGAATGATTGTGAATATTTACATTTTACAACAATTTGCTATACTTTTTTCTTTATTACTTTATTAGGTTTTTCCATTAGTACAATAACCATTAGTTGATTTTCCAGGACATGAAAGTTTTTATTGTTTCTTCAATTGTCCCTTTGATGTGACCAAGACTTAGCAGAGCAGTACCTTGCATATCCAGGACCAACAAGTGGTAATGAGTTCCTGATATGTTTGTAGGTCTTTTTTATAGGTCTTAATGGTTTATTTTTCCTTACATGAGTTCATCAATCACTTTATTGTCAGCATAGAGTGCTCAATTGACACAGCATGTATGAGAGTAATGGACATGCTCATGAACTTGATGAGGCCATAACTAATGTAATCTGTCCACATACATTTTGCGATGGCTAATTGCTTCTCGTAAATAGGAATTGACTGGTTCCAATCAAATGTAATCATCTTATAGATATTCTGTACATGACATATTAGAGTTCTATTTGGTTATTTCAGGGAATCTGTCATTTTTAAAGTAACCCTTTACAGTCTACCAGAACCTTGGTTTCAACCTTACCGCACATTTGCTTTGTATGATAAAAGCATTTTCATTTTACCTAGCTTGTATGACACGAGATCAACAATTTTTTTTTTTTACTGTATCTAGTCACCTCAAATTGTAGGATGCTCTGTTACACTCTGCAATCCTTCATATGTAATAACCAGATCATGCTAAAAATTATCCTGAGCCGTATGAGGAGGCTACTGTATTACATAGCTTAGATGTGTTTATAAAAATAATATCATTAAACCCTTGTTTATGGTACTACACCATTAAAAAAAGTGAGCAATGAGGAAGTAACAGGTAGGACATGGCTGTAAAAAACAAAAATAGAAATGAAGCCTTGCCTCCAATTATTTTACTACCTAGGTTGGTACTATAATTGCTTCTTGGCATGTCTGAATCTCCTATTCTTATTTTTAGAAGGTTGAAGAGAAAGAAGAAAATGGAGAAGAGGATGGAGAAAATGGAGGAACTAGCACAGGGGGTAGTGGAGCAGGGGAGGAACTTTTGATGGCCAATGTCTCATTGGTTGAGGAACATCGCATGGGATCCCTGGAGAAATTGTTGGCTCTTGTGTCATATCTGGTTGAGAAATCTCAAGGAGAGGATGGGAAGCTACACCTCTCATCGGGTGACTATTGTGCCCTTATTGGTGGGCATGGTGCAGGAACTCCAACAAGGATGGATTTCCTTTTCCTTCAGACCAAAGACAATGTCCATCTCAAGCACACAGCCAATATCATATTGAATTTAGTGCGTTGGAATGAGCCTATGGCACTTCAAGTCATCAAGATGATCTTCTCAACCATCACCAAGCACATTGAGGTTTCTCATTCCTCAGTTTCCATCATCTTTTTTTTTTTTTTTTATACCATTTTTGCATGCATATGCTCAAGATGCTTTTTCCTTTTCTATTGCAGTCCAGTCAGCCATTTGTGAAACTCCTTTCCCTGTTGTGTGAAAATGGAGGGACATCTCCATTCATGCAGTTGGCTTTACAGCATGCATGGGAAGCAGCACAAATCAATGCTGTTCCTGTTCTTGATTGGCTTGCATTTCAGATGCCTCGCCATCCCATTGCTCATTCCTGGGCTCTGGGAACCATGGAGAAATGGGTTGAACATTTCCTCATTGCTCACTCAAACCAGCGTGTTCGAATCAGTGAGATCCTCCTCATCTTCAGCTAATGACACTCTTTCCTTGGCTTCCAAGTCATTATGGAAAAAAGACATAATGGAATTGTTTTTTTCCAGGTGCAGCAAATCTTCTTGTATCCATGGTCCCAAGTGCTCACTTCCAGAAGAATTTTCGCCTTGCTCGTGGAGTGAGTCCAAGTGTGAGAGAATTTGGACTTACACCCGAAGCAAGACTCATTCTACATGAGATTTATGGACTCCTATTACGTCTCCTTGGTCGGGCAGTGCACTACACTGATGTTGAGGCTCATGGAACAATGAAGCTCAACACTTACTTTGCCCTCATGAACTACTGTGTTGTCTCAAAGACAGAGAAACTCATGGTTGGTGACCCTCACTTTCCTTTTCCCACCCTCCATTCTTTGACACTATTTTTCATATGGCATTTTGTCCCTTTTTTGGACTTAACAGTTTGGGCAATACTTTATGGACTTGTGGAACCTTTTTCACCCTCACCTCTCGGATCCCTCAGTATCCATCCACCCAAACAAACAAGCCCTGCTTTCATTCTGGTATCACGTCTGTGTGGATAGCCCTCAGAATGTGGATCTCATTGTCCAGAACCCTCAAGTCTCCAAACAGCTACCCTTCATCTACATCCTGTATGATCTTCCCCTGTCTCTCTATTCAACCAGCTGCTTAGGATGGCACAGATTGATGAAAGACAATTGTTGCCTTTTCATGAACTTAACAGTGCAGACCAGGATGAACAGGATCTTGTGATCTTCAATCGATCAATGCTGCCAGCATATTACGGGCTGCTGCGGTTATGCTGTGAGAGATCCCGATCCTTCACACGCCAGCTAGCCCAACACCAGAATATGAGCTGGGCATTTCAGTTCATTTCACCACATCCTACTCAATACAGTATGGTATGATCAAATGGGGCTTATTCTTCAACACAAAGAAATTCAGATATACTGTAGTTTTACTTACTGGTTATCATGTTAATTCATTTCAGGCTGTGGAGGAGCTATTCAAGTTGATGCGTTTGTTTCTGATGAGACATGAGGACAGCACAGAGTCAGAGGTGGCAGAGATAAACCACTTCAGGAGGTCAACACTTCAGCTGTACCTTCAAGTATTGGATGGAAGATCAGGCTGGGCCACCCTCATCATGGCCCTCAATATCCTCATTGAGACTCCTGAAGACCGCATCTTCATTGTCCTCCATGGAGGAATCAACCTCCTCTTTGAAGTAGGTCATTGTGCTGTGATCCTCCTCATTGGAATTAATAGTTTCTTGAGTAATGTAGAATCTGGTTTGATGTGAACAGGCATTTGATACCCTCCATGTGATGTACCATGAGGCAACAGCATGCCATGTTGTTGGAGAGATGGTACAGTTAATGTCCATTATGTTGGATTGCCTACGATGTGCACGAGCTGTTTTTAAGGACAATAAGGAAGTGAAGACAATGCTCACCACAGCCAGGGGAAGGCCTGACATCATTCGCAAACTTGCCTACTTGCTCAATACTTTCACTCCTCCTGAATTTCGGCACTTTGCTATTGGTTTGTGCTTCAATTAAATCCAATCCTCTTGAAGAATCTTGCTGTTGGATGACTCCATAGCCAATACTGATGATTATCCTTTTTTGTCTTTTAGAGTTGCTGAGAGAATTAGTACTGGTTTTCCCTGGGGAGACATTGAATGTACTGGTCCCTTTGTTGATGCAATGTCATCTAAGCTGGAGACAAGGGTCTGCAAGTGGATCTGTGATGAGTCAATTAGGTCCATTCTTTCCTCGGCGAGGACACCAAGCTCATCCATCTCATCAAGCCCAAGGGAGGACTGGCCTTGTTCGACCACCTAGACCCATCATCCAACTTGCTCTCCCACATTCCCTCATTGAAGCCAATAAGGTAAGCTTAGCTTACAGGTTTTTCCATTTGCAATGCTCCTTGTGATTATTTCACAAAATGGATATGTCATGGCCATCAATGATAACAGGGGGTGGACAAGGTATATGATCAGCAGTTAGTGGCCTGGTATTATCCATATCATCAATTGGTGGATATGCTGTGTCGAGTGGCCATCAATCAGAGTCTCCTATCCCCCATGCTTGTCAATCTCAATGCCATGGTTGGTGCTGAGGCTGTTCCTCTACACTTTTCCTTGTTCCCCAAGCTTTGGGTGGATGTCTATGATGCACAAGTAAGTCCATTGTAACTAACTAATGGCATTTCTCAGTGGCTTCAAGTGCAAGAATAAAGATGTATTCTCTATTCCAGAATGTGGATCGGAAGTACTTGAAGTTACTCCTAGAGTCCCCCTACCTGAAGGAGTATGTGGAGAGTCTGCTGATGGATGAGAGGGCCTCCTTGAACAACTCCATCATATTCCGCTTCCTCTGCGTTTTCTTTCCCAAGGTATATGATGAAGTTCATAAATTCCCCATGTGGCAGTCCATCTGGGAAATTTGCACATATATATGCTGATGTCTTTGTCTTAGATGAAGGGGAGTATTGGGATGAGCAACCAAATGAAGAACCTTGTTGAGAACGTGTCAGGGCTGATATCCCATGAAGTGATGGATGAAGGATTGAAGCTTGCTGATGACACACACACCCTTATGCTCACATCAGATCTACGTGCTCTTTACTTCCTATGTGCCCCAGAGAATGGAGGGATCACACCACCAGCCTCACTCATTGATGCTATACAGTCTCTGTCAGTGCACATCCAAGCTATCCAAGCATCTTCCAAGAAGGAGCCAGAGGACGACAAGGAGAAGGAGGAAAAAAGGAAAGATGAGGATGCTAACAAGGACAAGGCCAAGAAACCTCGACTGGAGGAAGAGGAGCAGGGAGATGGGGAGGGAGACCTTGCATCTTCATCCATGTCCTCGCCAATAGATATGCTTCAGTCCACTGTGAACCTCTTGAAAGAAAGTCTGTGCAGGATCGAAGGCGAAGGGAAAGGAGATAAGGAATCCACATCTGCTGCTATCTGTGATGAGAAATCCCAAATGTCATCCATATCATCGCCTCCCTCAAAGTCCACTTGAAGGGACTGAGAATCTTGGGTGATTAATCTCCCATTTCTTGCTGTGTTTTTCATTGTATTTTTCTAAAAAATAGTCTATGTTTGCAGTATGATTCTTGCTTTATATTATCTCTACATGCAGTCACACAGTCTTCGGTAAGGATTGGGATGCAATGAAAAGCCACAGTCCAAATAATTGAGGAAAAGAAGCTACCCATTTTATAGACCTCCCATCCCAACCTCATGGAATCATAGTTCGATAAAATCCAGTAACATCTACCAATATTCTTGATCCTGTGCAACAGAATCAATCTAAGCGGCCTTATTTATGAAAACTATATAAGAATGTGTACATTCCTACGACGTTCATACGAAGCTCGTATCTGTTGCTATGTACGAAGCATCGCAAGTCCTCCTCTCATTCTTTCAAGTACTGTTGGTATTCCTGAAACTTCGTAGCTAAGATAATGAGTCAGTCAATTATAACTGGTCTTGGGAGATGGAAAACCAATCGCAAAGTTGAACACGTCTTCATCACGTGTCCTATGTCACAGGAGCCTAGTGGACACATCTTGCGCACTACGTGCCATTGCTTTCGCTCTTGCACGAAGTTGCAACATTATTGGAGTTCTTGCCGAATCTTCCAATCTGTTTATAGGAATAGAACAACGCAGATGAAGTACCGAGGTGAAATTGAAGTTGACTACCAGAAGGCTTATTGCCTTCACCGTCTTCCTACTTATATCGCCCCCTGGAAAATCTTGTCTTCCATCGTAACTGGCGAAATAATGCGGTGAAAATACTTCATTTCGCTGCGAAGCTCATGGGATGAGTTTCTCCTATTATACCCACCTTGAAATTCCTGCTGGATTCGATGACGATTCGATTATAAATAATTTTGGTCAATTGACTACTTTGATAATTAATTTGAAAAAGATCGAGCCGATTAGATCGTATTCAAATGTGATCGTTTCCGCTCCTGAAATGTTTTAACGCTTTGGCTACCAAGCCCAATTTTCAATTAGGTGAATTCTCGTCCCCTCTGATGCGAATGCCAAACCGCTTCACCAATTTCATTCATCTCTTCTCTCAGGAGCTCCGCCATTGTAGCGCTAATACCAGTCCTCAAGCTGCGCAGAGGATGAAATTGTTTTTTGTAAAGTGGTGTGAAGTCCTAAGACGCCACTAGCGCGAAAGCAGTAGACTGCTACCACAAAAATACAGAACATATTAGAGCAGCGGTTCTCAACCTTTTTTATATCGCGACCCATCGAGCCCTGAATTTAACAAATTTAGAAGCATACAAAAATAATGCAACAGTGTGACGCGCAAAAAAAAATTAAATTTTTTGAAATACGGAAATGACACTTTCAATATATTGCTCTGGGCAAAGATGATTCCTTCATCATTCCTTTCGGGTTTCCTTACCTCTTCGAGCTTCCTTTGCATGAATTCGGCTGGTTCATCCTTCAATGTCGAGTGATTTCGATCTTAATGCCGCTTCAAATTTGAAGGCTTCATGGATGCATTGGCCAGCAGTTCACCACTATGTATTCTGGTTTCATACGTTGACACTGAAACCACAGAGGGTATGAATCTTTTTTGCTTGAAGAAAGCAGACTTCTGTCCCAATGACTTCACCGGAATACTACCATTAGTACACAGCAAAGCAGAAACGTACAGCGAGGTACATACATTGTACGTTATGAGGTACAAATGTATGTCGTAAAGTACCTTCGTTGAAAAGGTACGGAAGCAAAATAAGGCACACATGTGTACCCTTCTTATCTCTATTCAGAAGATACGGATGGGGTCTTTTCTTTAGGATCTAATGTGCCTCGTTTCGGGCTTAAGGGCGTTTGAAAGCCTGCTTATGAACCTCAATTTTCAGCTTTGAAGAGCTTTGTAGTGAGCTATAGTGGCACCGCGTCTCCGACAGTTAGCAAATTGTCACAGATAAGACGGTGACGACTCGGCAAGGTCTCCACGATACAGCGACCACCAGGTTCGCTGCCTGCTCAGGGTGGATGACTGCTGATACGCGATTTCCAGAGGAGTGTCCAGTCCTCTTCTGGTCCTTGGTGGCACCGCGTCTCCGACAGTCGGCAAATTGTCACAGAAACAGGAAATTATGGATGATGTGAACTTCGTAAGCTACCCCCTTCCAAAAAATAGAGAAGGAAACTTATCAGTTGGTAGCAGGGAAACGAAATCGAGAAAATAAACTTCGGCTTCTGTTCACAAAAAACAGCATCACCCCACCAACCCCCACCACACCAACAAGGAACCGGTGAGAATATGCTTGAAAGAACAAGCACTGGAGATGAATGTTAAGAGCAATAATGATTAAAAATACATTTTACTGTTATTTGCCCATTCTTGGAATTGTGTCGGGAAATCCTTGTGCTACTTCTAATCTGGATTACTAGGTTAGATCGTTCTAGGAAAGTTTAGCTCATGCAATATTGCCTTGTAGTTCAGTTTGGTGCTTATGATTCATCCCTTGTCCACTCTAATCCCTCTCTAATTTCTATATATTGCATTTTATATATTACATTCCCCTTACATTCCAGAGTGCTTCGCTAAGTGGAAGACCCGCTCACTGAGTAAGGATTTTGGGGCATGTATGGATCTTGTTCAGGGCTGGTTCAATGCTGCTTCTCTCCAAGTCTCTGTGCGAAGAGACTAGGAGCGTCCGTTACCCCCCGGGGTAACAACACTCCTCGAGCTGAGGGAACAATATGGAACATTTACTCATTCTTTCGGAAGAAAGATCCAAGGCGACAGTTTCTTTCCCTAGCGATGCTGAGAGTGGGAGTTCATGCCACTTTCGGCAAGATCTACTCCACAGGTGTATAAGGGCGTTCGCTTGGCTTGGAGGAGACTTAAGACGGACACGGACGGACCCCGTCTCTCAGTCTCATTAAAAGGCATTTTAATATAGAAAAAGGCTCCATTCTCTCACGAGAGAAGTATTTTCGATCGAAAGAATAGTCGCGGGATGCGAACTACAAGCAGGGCCCAAGGGATTTGGAATTGCTATTCGGCCACCTATTTCATCAGTTACTGTGAATAATCAAAAATGGCGTAGAAACGATAGATCCCAGACTGGGTTGGATTCTGGTTTCACCAACCTGGCATATGGCCCCATTTCAACAAGTTCTTAGGGTGTTTGGTCCGTGGAAGGTAATTGGGAAAACATGGTAATTGGCCTAGTTGAGTCGTGCTGCGTTATAATCGGTTCAGCTAGGGAGGGGTTTTGGATTAGAGACAGAGGTTGAAGATAAGAATTTAATTCTACTTGGGCCTGAATCCATTCGACTCTAAACGTTACGTCTGGTCCGGCACATGAAGTCATATGGGTTTAACGCTGGCATAGGACTCGTACGAGTCCACTCTTAGCTGTTCTCTGCCCAAAGTCAACAGCTTATCAAATTAAGTCATTCTCTGGGTGTCGGGCTAGTGTTGACGTTCGAGCGAGCCTCTCGACACAAACGCGGAATCTCCACACCATGTTTGAACTCATCCATTTTGGAGGATCTCATTTTGCTACATGAAGCGGTTGCTCGTGTCATGAGAAACTGAAAAATATCCTTACTCTAGAGATTAATTTCATGCCGACCCAATGAAAGTTTCGTTAGATGAGACTGTTCAGACGATGATGAACGCAAGCGAAAGTAAATGGACTCATGCCTCACCAATAAGGCGAGTACCGATGACACCGTTTCTAGTTCGTACCCTCTCTTGCTGATCAGGCTTCTGAAACCCGACGTGTGCAAGCAGAAGTCGAGCTGCAATATGATCTCCATGCACAATGGAATAAAAGGAATAGATGAAGAAAAAAAAAGGAAATGGCATGTTCTCGGGTTTTCCCCTGTATGTTTGCCTGGTATTGTCCCGCAGGAGGAGAAGCTCCTCTTTCTCGTCTATTACGGCTTCTACGTTTCACCTCTTCAATATACTGTTTCCCACTGCTTTCTCCCCTTCATTACGAATATTATCTTTATAATTTTATATTAGCTACTGCAATATCTAATAGGACATTAAATAGAGCTGCTATACTTAATTAGTGTAAGTGTGCTTGCTCTCATTCTGTTCCAGCAAACGTCCCTAAAGCCTCAAATTATATTGCATCTAATTTGGGAGTGTGGTAGAATTAGGCACTTTTAGGCCACAGTCCATTTACTTTTTAACGGCAATCTTACTCGGAATAGGTAGGATGAAGACGAGAGTTCCAGCTTTGCAAAAACTTGCGGATTTATTTACAAGAATTAAAATACACTTTTTGTAAGGGCGCTCAAATAACCCTCAAGGTCGGGTTATTAGGGTAGGAAGCCCAAATAAGCCATATTCACCGAATTGGAATTTAAAGACATTTCTGTTTGTCATCGAACTTAAAGATTATAATTTGAGCAATTGGAATGACGTGACGAACATGGTGCATTGCTCTGCGAACTTTTTCTAATTGGAATATATTCCGACAAGTGTAGTCTGGCATCTGGGAAGGGAAGTCGTCAATTGGCTTGCTTTCACGATTCTGCCACTTTTAAGCCTACATTGAATAAGTGGAACACAATTTATTCCGTGGTTAGGACATTTGGAAATGGGGTGCTCAAATAACCCACCGAGTAGTAATTCATAAGAAACAAACAAGAAGGGGGTATCACAATTAGAAGTTTGACAACACAGCATAAGTTATATATAAGGCTGACAGGTGAATGGCCTCTAAGCACGACTTTCAGCTCAGTAAACGGTTGAATTTTCTCAAACATGAAGATTCGAGTTTGAGGTATTTTGTAATTAGGAACTATTTATGGGACTTTCACATTCCGTCTCGGCATCACCCTTTCAATGTCACGTGGTTGGGGTGTAGTAAAACCGAGTGCTCTCTCTACAATCCATGTGATTGAATTAGGCGTGGCAAATGAAAGTAACGAGAGTCCTGACGGAAAATCAGTGATACTCGGGAGTGAACAAGCAAGCAGGAGGAAATGTTGGCCAGAAAAGGTTTCACCGGGTCTGACGAACGACGAGACGAGAGCGAGAAGAAGCACTATCAAAACCCAAGAAGTTTCCAAAGATGCGAGGATTTGAGAGAGGTCCCAAACAGTTCAGAGTTCAGCAAGCGTAGTGCGGGAAGATGAACTGGTGATCACAGACTCACGGGTGGGGTGACGGGAAAACCTTGGGAGCTCGAAACCCCAGATTGCTCGATTGTCTCCTCACAGCTCGAATGCCTGAAGAATGCTCCAATCCACGAATGTGGGGAGTAACGGCCTATTTAAAGGGGGGTATCCTAGCCCGATGTAAAAGATGATAAAGGTGAAAGGGGATGAACCCTCCAGGGCTGAATACAAAGCTCCCGAAGGCGTGAAAGGGGGGTGAACCAAGGGTGATACCTTCAAGGTTGAGACATGATAAATAGGTATGCTAGGAAAGGGAGCCCAAATTCCCCGACCTGCCAAAATTTGACCACCTTTCCCATATATAAACGGTGAATATGAATGAGTGACTGTCGCAAATTCTAAGTATGTTCCAGATATGATAGAAAGCTGCAATTTGCTATACATGTAGTTCTCGGGGTGCTGCTTTCAAGAAAACTCCTACTGGGGTACATCCTCTAGGGAGGCATTTTGGGAAGGACTTTCCCCGGAATTTTATTTAATTACCGTATTGGTCGTTACAGTTGTTACAAAAGGTGCAAGTAAAGGAAAAATTCCGAGAGGAATTTTTCGGGGGGAAAGCTAGCAGTCCTCCCCCCCTCAAAAAAAAACTTTAAAATAGGTGGCTGCTCTCCTACATGGGGTACTGCATAAACGAAGAATATTTTGTGATAAAGCCCGATTGGTGCAATCGCACTCAGTTTCTACTTTTGACATAGAGTACCTTGTGGGGTTTTTATGGCGGGTGAAGGAGCATTAGGCGACGCATTACGAATAGTCACCCGCTCGCCGGAAGTCACGCGATAGAACGAAAATTTCCTCAAATCCACCGATATTGACAAAGTTATAAATAGTAAGGGATTCTTTGAGGGAAGATAAATATCAATTTAATGCTGCTAACCTCAAGTTTTTTCTGTGATGTCACATAATCCAAAGCAACGTGACGTCACCATGACAATTTTATAAAATTGTCATGGTGGCTTCCTATGGCTTCCTACATTTTTTCAGTTTTCTTCATTTTAACCCTTTCAAACACGAAAATAAGCCACGATCGGAAAAAAGTGTTTGCGAGTTTGTGAG
>CAJPEV010001573.1:9412-31824 GCA_905338385.1 Darwinula stevensoni
TTGGCCCCCCCCCCCCCCCCCCCCCCTCCACAAGAGAATAAATGCTCGTGGTGGATGGAGCAATGACATCACGCGCCGAGATGCTTTCGTCAATTTCACGACTGTCTGCGGTCGTCCCGCAGGGAATCCCGCGGATCTCATATCAGATGTTCGCTGGAGGAACGACGGAAATGAAGAGCGCGCATGCCTCGGAAGCAGACGACGGTAAGGCGCAGGAACGCATGGTAGCAGACGCCGTGCTGGGTGTGTGATATGGGCATTTTCGGTTGCCAAGTCCCCGGAGACCTCATAGGTTTCGAACGTATTTCATGTAAAACAACGTGCATGCGACGTCAAGCAAAATAAACCAGGCGTACACACATATGTACATATACTGTATATGGGGCGTGTATTCATTTAAATGCAGAGGCATGGTAACCGATTCTGAAGGTTAGCTACCACGGCTTTCCTTGACTCAAAATGGCCCGCGAGTCGGATCGGGTCGGGTGTTGTTGGGCGAGGTTAATGAGGCGAACCTGCTGCTCGAGTAGGACTCTATATTGGTTGCTAGGCTGGGACCGTCGGGTTAGAGACGTGCTCTCACCGGTATTTATAAATTCTCCACACATATGTTCGCCTCAAATTGAGCCCTCTGCTACCCGAGAACTACAGCATAACTTGAACTCCAATCGAATTTGTAGGCACGGCCCGACCAGACCCGATCCGTCCCGATCATGCCCGGCCCTCGTCCCGCCATATTCTCGCTCTGTCACACCTAATCGTAACATTGGCAATCGCACGCGTCCGCGGTGTTACATGTAGGACTATGGCCTTGCTGGTGCAGCCCACGAGGGATATTTCTGGCCTTGCATGTTCGGCAATAGGCCATGACCTCGATTGACTCCATTTAAACGTTTTAGAGAACGCCAACCCAGCGCAAAACAAAGAAATTCCAGTGAATGGTACCGACACAGAAAATTCGCTACTGAAGGGGCTAACGAGGATGGTGATTCCCATTAATTGTCAACATTTTCAGGCTTGGCCGGAGGGAGGCACTGCCATCTTAACCCTTTTCGGTTTTCGGACATAGTCCGACAATCTCCACGGGGGGTGTTCTTTATATATTATAAAATGGACCGGAAAGGGTTAATGGAATCATTGTAACCCTCCTTCTACGTCTGCCTTTTACGTTTGCAATTTTGCCTTCTATGACGCTCAAAAAACAATTAACGGTCTCGCAGGCTCTATGCATACACAAACTCCTGTCATTGTTCAGATCGTCCATGTTCCCTGACCGACGCCGGGAAAAATAATTTCTGTAAGTCCCAAAGAGTCTGTGATGAACTACCCTCAAGTTTCTCGACGCAGGAAAGTGTCGGAAGAAGACGATTCAGCTACACTGACTCTCTAAGGATTCTTTCTCAGCCCTGAGAACGATATTGGAAAATGAGCGATAAAAACAAAAATCGGTATTATGTTGGTCTTTCATGGATTCCCGATCAGTTCAGATTTGACGCCTGCGCAATGGGCTAGGTAGATGTTTGGCGTCCTTTGTTTTCGCGTGTTCGACCTCGTTTTGGTCAACAACGGAACTTTGGGAGCATCAGTATATGGGAACGCTCGTCTGGAGAAGGCCTCCTGAAAACCGAGTAGTCTTTTACTGAAATCCTACTGGATTTATTGGAATCAAGCTATTCTAGAACGCGAAAATAACAGCCAATGAAATCCACAGTGCATGCGCAATAGTCCAAGCGCATGCGCTCTGGCTCATCTCGCCTTCCTTCCCCCGTACCGCAGCCAAAGCTCCTCTGGATTCCGAACTGTGCAAGCCTGCGAATCTCCATAGACACGGAAGTCGAAAGAGGAGATGGGAAGAATTTTCGCAAACGATTGACTTCCGCTTCCGCATTGCAGTCTCCTCATTCCTTGCGTCGGTAGGCATAAGTAACTTGCACGGTTGAGCCAAACGGAATATAGCTTATTATCAATATATATATTAATATATAGACATTTTTTTAAGGGTTTATTCATGATGTTAGGAAGTTTTTCACAGTGGAAAACTTGTTTTTCTGCGCTACTTGTTGTAATGCAACCATTGCTTTTACTTCTATGACAGTCTTACCGTTATCACTTTTCCAGCAACATTCTGGATTTCCTAGCAGAACAATGCTTCGGGGAGCATATGCATGCCAATAATATACGAGATTGGAAATAAAATTCCTCTTACTTTATGTCTCAGAAAAACTATCACTGAAATGTGCCTTACAAAGCAGCATTTAAAGAAGAAAATCCGTCTGGGTAATGTGCATGACTACTCTCATTCCAATTTAATTTCTTTTAAAAGGAAATTCTTCCCCCCCCCCCCCCCTTAAGCTGAGTTGGAAGGCTGCAGGCACAAGCAACCGAAGGATGGGTTTCCCAGGCTGTGTCGCTGCCGAGATCGAGTCATGCAATCGAATGTTGCTGGTAGCTTCAGCATCCAATAAATTATCAGATGACCTTTTTCGAGATTCGTGTCTGTTGCGACCTAATTGCTTCCTTGGGAAGTATTCGTCTTGGAACTTAAATGGGTGGGGGCATCAATCCCGTTTCCGTCAAATATGCGAATAGTGATTCGAAGATCGCATCGAACTTATTACGGAAAAAGACTTGTAGATTCGATATATCGCTTATTATATTCAATACATCGCGAAACCCTTGCCCTTGTCGAAAATAATCATATACTTGAAAGTTTGTTTTACGAATGGACTAGTATTGAATTTTTTTTTCGATACCAAACCATTGGAGTGAAATGATGTGAAACTTCAGATCGTCACAGGTACTTCTCTTTTTTTTATGCCGATAAGGACCAACTAGGACAATTGAGTGAGGATTGCAAGCATTTACATGCTTTTCACGTGTCACCTGTGCAACAGGCGATGAAAAATAATCGATTGACCTGAATCTTATCGGTTACTCTTCGGCTTTTTTCCTGGATACATTTTTCCCTCTGTGAGGCGTTTTAGGAGTCCTGCATGCACTGGTCTCAATGATATCAGCATTTTCAAGAGGAAAAAAAAATCCGGGAGGTGTTGGAACAGGCTCTTGCGACAGCGGTGGGCATCACTCCATCCAAAGTATATTAGGAGAGAAGCACCAGTTCGCGAACAGGGAGCCAGTTAGTGAACGAGGGTCATGAAATGCGATTTGGCCATTTGTTTCTCGAGTTACACTCTCCAGCTTTCGGTATCTGCAGAAAATGGATTGATTGATTAATTAATGCTTGGGATGGAGTGTGAAACTAGAGTAACAAAAGGCCAAATCGCGTTTCATGACCCTCGTTCGCTAACTGGCTCTCTGTTCGCGAACTGGTGCCGCTCCCCTATATGGGTGAACAAAACTATTATTAAACTTAAAGTTTACTCGACACAGACAGATTTACACCTGACCACAAATGCCTACAACGGATTTGTTTGAGGTTCCGGCCGCGAAAGAAATTTCGGAAAATGAGTTGAAGACGAATTCGGGAAGAGAGACGTCTTTCCTGGTTTCCCGATCGGTTGTGAATCGACGTCTGCGCACTGGTCTCCTTGCACATTTGGCGTCCATAGTTTTCACGTGGTAGGTCTCATTTATGTGGAAACAAGGAATTTACATGCATGATTAGGTAGATGGTCTGTCGCCTGAAGAAGCACTGAATATAAGCTCGACTCTCATCAAAATAATGGTGTATTTACAGAGATTGAACCACTCTGCATCGCGAAACTTAAAACACGACGAATTCGGCGGCGCATGCGCACCACCCTAGCGCACGCTCCTTCGCTCCTTCTCGACACGAGCGCGTCCCTCTCCATGCCCCCCCATAGCAAAAGCCCATTTTGGGATCCGAACCGTGCAAGTCTTGCGAATCTCCTCGGGCGCGGAACGCCAGGGAGCACGAAGGCGAAGGGCGACTTCACGCGGTCGACCTCCGCCTCGCCCCGCGGAAAACGAGCGTCATAATGATGTCAGGGCACATTCTGCTTTTTTCCCCAGCGATTTCACCGCTGTGCTCGACGTGTTCATCATCGATGTATCAATAACTTATTTATTTTTTTTTGCATTTCCTGGGTGGTATTAAAAGAACACCTAAGTAGGAATCATGAAGAGTCAAAAGTGAAGGGATTTTTAAAAATTCCTTGCTGTTTCTATGACCAATAAAAAACAGCAACAATGCCTTGTTTATTTTAACCTAGAATTATCACATTTACTGCAACTTACTACGACTTGGCTATACGACCTGATACATTTCAAAATCAGTATGATCTCGAGTCACGTGAATTTCTTTTTATTCATTTAAATCCATTTTGTCGAAGCCTGTCTACATATTCCTAGAAATGTGTATCATTGATTTATACTCAAGCGGTGACCTGTCGGCATGAATTTTGCATAGAGTCGGCATGAGGTCGACGTCGCAGCACCTTATCCTTTTGGAAGCTGCCCAAAATAGATGAGAATATTGAAAATTAGTTTCATGTCAAGATGATAAACAAGCAGTGCGCGTCGCTCATAATGATGATAACAAAAGGTATGATAACAAGATGGACGTAGATGCCCCATTTTATGCACAAGTAATCTCACACCTCACCACTTACACGATTTGCTACAGAAGGGAGTCGACCCCATTTTGGATTACCTGAGCGCCATCCATTCCTGCTCGCTTGGAATTGCACACGAAGACAGAATCCAGTACAGGTTATGGACAGAACCAATTCGCTTGACACGATCTGAAACTGCGACTCTTTATGGGCCAGACTTTCGGAAATCTCTCGACGGGGTGAACCTGATATGGTTGTCCGTATTTCGAGGGCTTTAGGGCTTATTGGAATTTCTTTTTCCCGAGTTCCGTCAGGGACCAGGGACGGTGCGAACAGGGACTAGAGTTTGTGCATGCATTGAGCCTGCGAGACCATTAATGGTTTTTTGAGCAAACTGCGAGCGTAAGAGACAGACTGAGAAGGAAGGTTGCAATGATGCCATTAAGATGGAAAGGCACTTCCATCCTAATGGCATCAATGCAACTTTCATTTTTCCATGCTCGCGCCGAGCATGGAAATGTTGACAAGGAAAAGGTTCCACTTTCCCCTTTAACCCTCTCTGAAGTGAATCTTCTGTGGTCGGCCCAATTTACAGGATTTTTTTTTGCGCGCGGTGGTCACGTTCTTTCAAAACGGTGACAAAGTCAATCACAATCATGGTCTAGTGTGGAACGTGCAAGGTCAGAAATCTCCCCCACTAATCCAAGGATGCACCAATACGGCTGTAGTCTCACGGCCACAAATGCAAGGACCGTACAAGCGGGGCCGTAATACCTCAAGGATTAAATCGAAAAGACTGCCAACGCTAGCCCATGTGACGACTTGGATTGGATGTGACAGAAGGGGGATTTGGAAGGACGGGGGCCGGGCCTGGTCGGGACGGATTGGGTCGGGTTGGACCTGGCTTTCAAGTTCGATTGGAGTTCGTGTTATAGGTTTCATTTTGTTTTGAACGTATGTGTGGAGGACTCCTATAAACCGGTGAGAGTAGATCCAAGACCCGAAAATGCTAGCAAATCGACCCATATATAGCCCTACTCGAGCAGCAGGTTGGCATCATTAACCTTGTCAAACTCCACCAGACATGAACTGCAGACCGTTTTAAGTCAAGGAAAACCGGGGTGGCTAGCCTTTAGAATCGGTTACCTCTGCGTTTAAATGACTACACGCCAAATAAATATGTACGTATATATACGTACATTTAGATCGAAGTAATCAATGCAAAAGGGAACAAGTGCTGCATGTAATACAATATTTGGATTGGAAATTATTTAAAAGATTGAAGACTTTCCAGAAGTGGAAAATTTCTTCATCGGTGGCCGCTTGTGATGAGATTAAGCGATGAAGTGGATGGAGCCCATGATTTCATACGTTGTCTTGACGTTGACAAAAGACGAATCAGAGTTTTCAGCACGGTCCGCGGCCGGTGCTGCCACGGACTACATCCACAATGCTGCAGCTGCGAATGCGCTGGAGGGCAAACCGGAGTCGACAATGCGCAGGCTCGGAAGCAGACGATGGCAAGAGACAGGGACGCATGGCAGCATACGACGGGCGAGGTGTGCCACGGCATTCGGTGGCGTCACATGGCCGTGCTGGGTTGCCCAGGTCCAGGACACTTAACGAATTTCCAATAGTTATTGTGGAAAACAGAGTGTTTCCGTCGTCAATAAAAATTCTGAAATGGTATTCATGTATGTTCCAACACATGGTACGATGATTCATTTCATCCCAGAGGCATGGTAACGAATTCTAAAGGTTAGCCATCCCGGCTTCCTATCCAGTTTCTCAACCCGCGGGTTTGGCATGGTGGTGTTGAGCCGTGGAAGTCGGTCCAACCCGCAGCTCGCACAGGACTCTACCCGACTGGCTTGACGAAGATGCTCGAGATAGAGACCGGCTTCCTATCCAGTTTCTCAACCCGCGGGTTTGGCATGGTGGTGTTGAGCCGTGGAAGTCGGTCCAACCCGCAGTTCGCACAGGACTCTACCCGACTGGCTTGACGAAGATGCTCGAGATAGAGTCCTGCACTTACCGACTTACCGATTTTGACGAACCCTTTCCGATCTGCCCGATGCGAGTCCACAACCGCTCCGGATCAAAATTTCATTCGCCGACCAAACTTGGCAGACGAAGATGCTCGAGATAGAGTCCTGCACTTACCGACTTACCGATTTTGACGAACCCTTTCCGATCTGCCCGATGCGAGTTCACAACCGCTCCGAATCAAAATTTCATTCGCCGACCAAACTTGGCGGTCCGACCAGACCCGGGAGGGAGCCCTGTCAAATATTGCCGCTGCTTCACCAAATCCAAGACATTCATAAAAAGAACCTTGTCTTTCCTTGTTAGCAACGAGGTTATTTCCACTCCATCCCCCCCCCCTCTTTTTTTCCGGTGGTAAAATTTTCCGGAATTAGAAGAGCAAGGTAGTTTTACTGGCGTTTCATCTTATCTCAGCTTCTGCTTTTTTCATTTGCAATTCACTTCCACGACTTGCATGTAACCATTCTCATTCAATTGTGTTGCATACATGAACGAAGTGAAGTTTATTTTGGACGGTCTACATGAAGACTATAAAAGACGCAGCCCTGAAGCGAGAAATGCTTTTTTTAAATTAACCCGCTTTTATTGAAATGAAAAAAACGACAAAACGAGGGTCTACGGGTTAGTAGACCCTCGTAAATTCATAGATAAAGTTTCATGGCTCTGAGAAGTACCGTTCAGAACGAAAAAGACAAAGGTAACATGACGGGCGGTCAGTGTATCCCTCTTCCCCTCCATAAGAGCCAACTCTGCCATGAATATATGCATTCCGTTCATTACATATTAGTTGATCTGCAGTGTTCATCAGTTCCACACTTGAACTTTTCAAATCAACAGACAGTACATGCATTCGTATTCTATACGAAGTGTAGAAGTTTAACGCTTTGAATATCCTTTAATTTGGCTGATTAATTAACTGTAACTTTGGCTGATTAAGAAACTAACTGCTACCATTCCCAGAAGGATTGTTAAAAATTTTCATTCCTCAGCCAAAGCAAACGGACACCGAGAAAGAAAAAATGTGGAATACATGGATGATATGAGATATTTAAAAAAAAAATGGAATCCCGCCAGTTCCGAGCCTCCAACGTCCGGCTTGGAACTCCCCCAACTGGTCTGCGGGAATCTGCCAGGGGCGAACCGCCTCTTGCGCGGAGAGGGAGGAGCGTGAGCCACGGTTCCTCTGGGCCTCATTTCACGATTTCATATTCAAAAGGTCTTAGGGAGGGAGACGTCAGCAGAGGGCGAGTTGGCAACAACTTCGAGAAATGCGATTCAGTGTGCACGCGCATAGAAATGTTCCTTGCATTTGCGGGAACGAGATAGGCCCATGCCGCATGAAATAAGGGGAACCAAAATGTACGGGTACTGCGCTGAACGCGCAGCCGTCAGATTAGTGGCTGATCGGGAATCCAGGGAACGCTAGACTCAGCGATGTATTTTGGTCGAAGAGTCAAGGGGGGCAAGGCAGCATAATGTCAAACCCCTCCCGAGCGATACCGAGGAAGAAAATTCTTACCCCCCCCCAGCCCCTAGTAAAATACGAGGTCTGATCAAAAAGTTCCAGTACTTTCTTGTTAAAAAATAAACCGCTTTATGTAAGAGGGCAGACTTGGGCAGGTGAGAGAGGTAACTGCACGCATGTTGAAACCTCCTTTGCGCTAGGATTAACCAGTCGCGAATCACGAGTGTTGAAATCCGGTCGTCTCTGTGCCCTTCGTCGAATTTTCGATCATGCATCATGATCCTGATGCATCATGAGTTTCTCCCACAAGGCCAGACAGTTGACCAGACTTACTGCAAATATGTTTTGACGCGTCTGCGAGAAAAAATTAAATTAAAATGGCCCCATCTTTTCCAAAATGAAGCTTGGTTTTTGCATCACGACATTGCTCCAGCTCACACTGCTCTCACAATTCGAATTTTTGGTTTAAAAAAAAAAAAGAAATTCCTGTGTTGCCCCACCCTCCCTATTCACCGGACCTGGCTCCGTGTGACTTTTTCCTGTTCCCCAATATTAAATTTCACGTGAAAGGAAAAAGATTTGAAGACATAGCAAGCATCAAGGAAACTCCGACGAGGCAGCGTAAGAGTCTTACACTCCAGGACTTCCAGCACTGCTTCCAGAAGTTGCAGGAGCTTTGGGATAAGTGCAGAGCATCGAGGGGGGAATACTTTGAAGGGGACAACAATTACTTTTAATGTAGTTATTACAAATAAAGTTTACGAATAAAAGTACTGGAACTTTTTGGTCAGACCTCGTAAGTCATTGACTAGACTTATCCCGAATTTATGTCTGCAGCACATTTTCAAAAATGATTGGTCAGCTCCCGGGCGTAAATTGTGGGATCTCCAGCTAACGACTATTGCTATAAACCCGAACTCACTCTGCCAGTTTTTCATATTGTCGCTCAATATGCAAATGAGGCTCTAATATGACAATTTTAAACAAGATCATCTCTACTTTTACAAATTCGTTTTCGATTCATTCCGATTCGTATTATCGTTGAGTTTTCTATGCCTGGGTGTACCCCCCCCCCCCGTGGACCGTCCGTGGAGTTTTCTGGAATCCCTGCAACAACAATAGACGTAAAAGCATTTTTGTTTCCGACTTAGAATTTCGCTTGCTGTCGTAGGATGCCGACAGGTATAACTTTATATATAATGCGTAATTCAAAACGAGAACTATACCAACCCATCCAATCCTATCTTCCAAGAAGAATGACGCGGGATACTCATTTCACATGCTTGCCATGAGCATGCTACAGAAATCACGATCCATCGAACCATCCTCGTCCTCGTCCAACACGCGTATCACAAAACACGATGTCACGACAGTTGATTCGTCCGGGATGAAAATCGTCCGGCGGCATGCAGGCCATCTCCAAACTGGGACTCGTTTCGGCTCGATCCCGACGATCGCCTCCTGCCTTCGATCCTCTTCCACTAAGAATTGGTGAGATCGGTCAGCTTTTGAGAGAATGAGATCTCGTTCTTCTCTCGACGGGCGAGCTAATTCCGCCGTGCAAGCATGGATCCAATCAGTATTCGGTCGTTGATCTGGATTCATGACAAATGTGGATCTGTAGAGGTGAAGGATTAGAAGAGGAAGTGGTGATGGGTGAAACATCGCACTTTCAGTCAGTCTTTTCAAGTCTCCTTGAGGTTCTTGCACCATCTGTTAATGTCCATGTTGTCCCTATCTTCGGTTCTGTAGAAAGAATGTTCAAGACGTGCCATATGAGGCATGAATTGGATTATCCAGATATGGACTGTCTGATAACTGTTGCCGTTCGCGACGAAGACAAACGTGGGCGGTGGAAAGAGCTCACATCACAGCTTGTCTTGCTTTCGTTAAACGTCACTGTCCGCGGGCTGTCCCGCTGGAAATCCCGCGGGTCTCCGAGTCGGGTATTCTCAGAACGATCGAAAACGACAGCGCGCATGCCTCGGAAGCAGACGACGATAAGGCGCAGGAACGCATGCTAGCAGACGCAATCGTGTGACGTGCCATTTTCGGTTGCCAAGGCCTCGGAGACTTCACAGATTTCCAACGTTCTCCGTGAAAAACGACGTGCATGCGACGTCAAGAAAAATAAATTCATCGCAGACATATATGCTTATATGTACGGCACGTGCATTCATTGGACCGCAAAGGCATGGTAACCGATTCTAAAGGTTAGCCACCACGGCTTTCTTTGACCAAAATGACCCGCGGGGCCGGGTCGGGAGGAGTTTGGCAGGGTTAAAGAGTCAAACCCGCTGCTCGCGTAGGACTCTAACTGGGTCGACTGGCTGGCACCATCAGGCTAGAAACCTGCTCTCACCGATTTGTTAAACGCTGCCTAATTATCCCAGAATGAGTATGCCAGGTGCGATCTGCAACCTGATCACAAAGTCTACGATTTCAAGTCGACTTGGGCTGAGAGGTCCAGTCTGCAGCTCGTACGTTCCTCGACGTAATGCCACTTTTGGTCGTCGCTACATATGACTATATCGAACGAACAGCAGTGTGCTAGCAGTGGCCTAGCGAAAGGTGGGGGAAAGGGACTGAAATCCCTCCAAGTTTGTTTCAACTCCAGCATCTGGGTGGAAGAGAAGGAAGGGAAATTCCATCCCCTTATTGGCGAAATCCTGGCTACGCTACTATATGCTAACTGCTTAGATTTCGAAATCTGTAACGGAAAAATCGGTTATATTGATATGATTTCATGCACAACATTGTTCTCCGGCGTATATATGATTCGTGAACTGTACAGGAAAAATCCAGGAATTCAAGGACATTTCGAATTTAACAGATACTTCATGCCTGACCATTCTTGGTCATGGGGTCAAGATATTCGGGAGAATGACCGCAAAACCGTCAAGCCCATGACGCAGTGGTGAAGGTAGTGTCAAACACTATTGGCCCGAGCCGACCTGGAGTCCCAAACCTGGCGATCCGGGTTAAGGATCGCGCCTGGCGTGGACACAATCCGGGACGATAAGGCGGAGTTCTTCAAACCGGTGAGAGCAGGTCTCTACCCTGACGGTCCCAATCTGGTCGCTAGACCAGATAGAGTCCTACTTGAGCAATGGGTTGGCCTCAGTAATCTTTGCCAGACAACACCCGACCCGTCCCGCGGGCCATTCTGAGTCAAAGAAAGCCGAGATAGATAACCTTTAGAATCGGTGACCATGCATCTGCGGCCAAATGCATGCACGTTTCATACATATACACATACGTGTATATGACTGGTTTATTTCCCTTGACGTTGCATGAATGCTGTTTTGGACAAAGAACGTTCGAAATCTTTGAGGTCTCTGGGGCCTTTGGCAACCGAGAATGGCCAAGTCACGGCGTCTGCTAGCACGCGTTCATTGCGCCTTTCCGTCGTCGTCTGCTTCCTAGGCATGCGCGCTGTCGTTTTCGATCGTTCCTCCTCTCGAAGGGGGTTTTTCCTTACTGGCTCTGTCATATTCTACTAGGTCTTGCACTATTCCGAGTAGCCGTAGTCGTAATATTAGGAAGTCTGGAATAAAACTGGGTCTAAATAACTGGATTCCTCTTCATTATTGTGCGTTATATGAAACACATCTGAGGCTGCCGTTCTTCACGGATTGCGAAAGTATCCGCTTCACTTACACCACCGAATTTACACTGTTTTTGGATTGAATTGGTACCCCTTCCCCCACCCCCCTTGGAGCATTTCAATAGAGTGCATGCAGATGGACGATTAAGTATTAATAGATTCCTCCGTGAGTCTCTGAGTCCCAATTTGGGGAGTCCTGCACGGTTACTTCAGATTAAAAACGGAACACGAATAAGCATTCAATGCATGTGGTCATCTGATGTTTTTGGATGACAAATTCCTGTAAATCATCAAATGCTACAATAATTGTCGTAAGTACGCGCGATTCTTGAAGCCTCTTCCTGCCGAGAAGCCTGCTGGTGGTTTTCGCGCAGCCAATGTTCGACGGCATGCAGTGATGTTCGAGAATGGGACACCATTCCACCAAGGAAGAACGACATCCTGAGAACGGGAGAATTTCATTCCAAGGTCATTTGCTGCAGTCATTTCACTTTCAATATAATGAAAACGTATTTTCCTCTACGCTAATCCCAAAAGTTTAATTATCCCTGACCATCCGACATCCGTGAAGAGCAGCACAGTTGACATCTAGCAGATTGCCTCGAAACCTTTGTTTTCTCCGTTCTCCACACCAAGGGGGTACCAATTCATAATCAGTGTATCTCACCACTTTCGTATCAGAGACCGGACATTTCTGGAAGCATAGACACGGATGAACTACTCTCGTCTAACCGTCCCATATGAACTGCTGTCAAGTAGTTCATATGAGGACAACGATTGAGAAGGAAATCGCACCAACTTCGTATTGTATCATATTCATATGAACGTGTTTCTGGTGATATAGTTGGAATGCACTATCCCGTCAGTAGCAGGAAATGTCACAATCCTAAAGCGAAATATGCAAGGAAAATGGAATGTTTTCCTCGCAGTTATAATGAGGGACGCAAAAAAAAAGGCGCATGTTTGATGCTTCATAATTCTCACTGTTGAAAATCTTTGAATTTTTTTTCACAGACACAGAGAAAACGCTCAAAATTTCTGAATAGATCCGAACAGATCTTGATTATTATTATGTTGAACTCAGCCGTGACACAGCCGAAAAGTTGCGTGGACCCGCAGAGAGGGGTCAACTTCTCATCCTCCGCCCACCCTTTAGTTCCGCATCGACGGAGGTTTCGAGTGCTTGCACGGTTCGGATTCCACATGGCTGCGGGGTCGGGTTGGTTCCTCCAGTTTCGTCTGGGAGGCGGGATGAGGTTGCGCGCATGCGCGAGTGTTTTGGGGCGCGTGCGCCGTCAATTCGTCGGATGTATATTTCGCGGTCCAGAAGAGCATGCTCTCGGCGAATAGAGAGGGATTACAATCTGAAAATGAGAATAAAGGACTTGCTGACGTTCGCAACTTCACGCGGCAGACTATCCGATCTGCATTGCATGCCAATTTCCAGTCCTCGCGGAAGCATGGTTGACCACTGCGAAAACTATGAGCGCCAAACATGCTCGGAGTTCAGTGCGCAGACGTCGATTCGCAACCGATCAGGAATCCGGGAAAGTCCGGGAAAGTCCTGGCTCATCCCGAATTCGTCAGCAGCTCCGTTGGAAACCTTTTTTTTTTCTAGTCTGGCATCTGGAAAAAATCCGAGGAGATCGCATACAGCCAATTGCTTCTCTTCGACCCGACGAAAGAACGTCTGCATCGGAAAGCATCAGAACGACATAGATTCGCCCGCATAGGGAACAGCCTCGCAACGGGATCGCGTCGACGCTGTTGCACGAACCGGTTCCCAGACTCCCCACGTGTTTCCTCTTCCTCGGGATGTCACGAAACGACTTTCGCAACAACAACAAAAATTCCTTGGTGATGACACGCCGCCGGGGAACTCAGAATCACGGACGAAAGCCTTAGTCTTTGTGAGCCGAACAAAAAAGCGTCACAAATATCGCGGGAAGTTACCGTAGCAAAAAAATTTCTCCTCCAGGTTCGCCCATCGTTAAGCGTGGAACGATCCGTGACAATCTTCACAGCAATGCTTTGTGATTATCCACAATTATCCATGGACGATTATCACTTATGGAAATACGTGTCCATTACCTAAAATGTATTATCTGTAGCAGTCTTTCTGTGAATTAATTATTTGAGTGGAATCAATTATTTTTAAATGACGATACAAATTTCTACATTTTCAGAGCCCCATCATGCAAAAGAAAAAACGAGATAATTCTTAGTCATATGAATCTTATGGATATCTCTTCGACAATGCTGAAATGAGTTTCTTTTTAATCGATCATAAGCTCGACCCAATATTCGGTTTACTACTCCACGCTTACCAATTTCATCTGAACCAAATCCACGTATCCCCAGAACTTGTGATATTTTGAGCATCCTTCCATTTCTTTATTTTTACGGAGAATTTTCAACATCGAAGTATCTATTTGAGAGGGGGTGAAGAAGACAGGACATGCGAAGGACTCGTACAACAACGGACGCGTAACTCATAACGCACCGAGGGGAACGGGGCAACCTGCCTTTACAGGCATCGCTACCCCCGAGTCCCTCAGGCCCAGCCACTGTCCTCTCGAGCCGCACCTAAGACTTCCAGGAGGTCTTAGGTGCGGCTCGAGAGATGCTTAGGTCCATGGCCGGAACGAGTTATTTTCAAGTGTGTTGCAGCCGTCTGACGTGGAACACGGAGTAGTGCATGTGTTGCCCCAACACTAAGCAACCACGTGGCGACAATAGAGGAAGTGTCCCGTTGCTGACTGCTGTTTCACCTAAGACATAAGGTGCGGGATAGTGCCATCGCATAGGTATGACAAGTGACACAGGAGGACAGGCACTTCTCCAATCTTCTTCAACCGAGGTGAGACCATTCCATAATTTTTGCACTTAAGAAATCTTGTCTTCAGGAATGTTACAATTGCCCAATTTGCATTGCGATCATGTCGTTTCTGAAGTAAAGGTTCACAATCTGCCCTTTCTACATTCCTGGCAGTATCGTGATGCAGAATCGTCCGTGTAGTGGTATTAGAACTGTATTAACTCGATTTTTTCTCGTGGAATTTCTGGCCATGGAGTTGATGCCATGTTAGCACCCCGCTGACAAGATTCAAATAATGAAAGTGATTCCCAACATGTCGTTTGTCATACCTCTGGGACGGTACAATCCTTCCTCTTATAGTTGAGGCGTTACAGCTCCCAAAAGTTGGATGCTCTTTATATTATCACCCTATACTTTCCTTGTAAGCAGGTGTGTCCCGACATGAAGGAACATTTAGCTGAGAAACACAGTAAGATGTTGAAATCAACAGTTGCAGGTGCTCAAATTTTGCTATGAATTACTGTATAGATGCAACTTGACAGTGACACTGTCACGGAAACACCCCAGACAGAGTGATCCGCTGACGAATGGCAAGGCCAGAATCTGATGAAATGCTCGAGCACTCCCGGTCTATTCTCCCAACAGTTCAAAATCTCCTGACAAGAATCGCTGGCTTGCACGGTTGCGGCTCCAACAGGGACGTGGCGTCACTGAGGATGTCCATTGGGAGGTGAGAGCAAATGCGCATGAGCAGGGAGTGAGGCGCATGCGTCACATTTCGTCGGGATTTTCTTTCGCGATTCAAAATTGTCTCTTTTAAGAAGAGCGAGACCTCAGCAGAAAAAAACGAGTTGACCTTCGCAAATTCACTAGATGGGCAATACCACATGGACATGTTTCTGCATTCGCCAGAACGAGATTGACTGCATAAAAACGAAGAACGCCAAAATGCACTGTCTTCAGGGCGCATGCGCTAGATACAGGTTCATCGGGAATCCGGGAAAGACCAGATTCGTCCAGAATATGTCTGTAGCACTTTCTTCCGAATCGTTTATTGGTCTGAGGAGATCGAGCGTAGCGAACTACTCTTTAATTTAAAGCTCGAGCAGTGGCTCATGAGAGTAAAACGTGGGGTCGCCAACGGGTGGTGCACGATCCTGAATCGAACCTAACTTCACTTAACGAACCAATGAGGAAATAACTTTCCGACGAACCGGTGCCTTAAATGCGGCGCACGAACGCAAAAAATTACATTCCTTACAACTTTTCTGACGAGTAGCCAAGAAGGAGCGATCACGTGCTTATGTCAATATTAACGTCGTAGGTTGTAACGTAACATGGTCATCGTGAGATTTATAAAATAACTTTCGTCGGTTGCTTTCATGACCTAGTTTAAATAAATAACTCATTTATTTACTGTATCAGTTCATGTATTGGTTGAAGCCTTTGCTTTGGGATATATCATCTGATGTGAAACCATGCCTTTGCGTTTCGTGGCATTTCGCCGCGATCGATCGTTTTTGTCTTCTCCTATTCTCTTCCCAAAAGTCTGACGTTCCAAATGTGAAAGTAGCCAGGTCGCCAATGGTAAAGCTTCGGCTATGCTTTACCAGGGAATTATATGAATGGGCTGTCCGACCCTTATAACAGCACTGAGATAGAGCCCTAGGTAGAATGCGAGCAGGCCGGTGCTCCTCGACCCGACCCGCAGGCCGCTAAGAGTAAAAAAATGAGCCTAGACGGCTCACCTTTAGAATTCCTTCCCACGTCCCTGGAGCTATATAAATATACGTCTCATATTTAAGAAACTGTGCGCGCGCCACAAACCAATTTGGCTTCACGGCGCATGCACTTCCCTAGGCAAACTCAACGTTGGAAATTCGTGACCCGTCTTGGGTCTTGGCAACCCGCAACGGCCATGTGGCACCGCGCCGCCCCACCCCGCCCGTCGTCTGCTAGCATGTGCCCCAGATTTCGTCTGCTTCTGGAGCATGCGTCGTGCGCACTTGGGTCTGTTCCCTCTGACTGTAGATATGCTGGTTTTCTCGCCGGTCGTTCTTCAATCCACGCAAGAAGAATGGGTGTGAAACATTCTTACGAATCGCCATAACGCATTAGTGGCGTATTATTGCTCCTGTCGTCATTTGTGACGACAGGTTGCAGGTATCTAGGGTTGCACCTATGAATTTAACAAAATATGGACATATGGACAAATATTCAAAGTATACTTGCGCATGAGGCTATGTCGCATACGCAAGCCACCTTAAGCCAAGGCACCAATCAATACTATAAGAGTGTGGTGAGTGCTTTTGACTTACAGTAAAGTGACCAGATTTTTTTCAGGAAAGACGCAGGAAATTTTCAAGAAAATCCCCAAATGTTAGTCTTTCCAATGCGGAAAAGTCTGGACAACAGAATAAAAAGGCAAATTCAAATTCGGACATAGCCTGAAGAACCAGGGCGTCTGGTCACCCTAACTTACCGAAAGGTGTGGCTTTAGCTAGCAGCTAATGCTACACCTTTCGGTAAGTTAAGCTTTATTATTTATCAGTAAATTAAGCTTTATTAATTTAAAAAAATCCTGTTTAAAACATGGACAGTGTCAATATTAAGACCAGTTTTCAGCATGAACATTGCATCTGAAATATCCACACCCCATACTAATTATGAACGGGTAGCAACCTTAGTATCTGAATGTGCAACGTGGACGTGAAAGACTGGACGGACTAAACGTCCACGTTGACAGGACCTATTGGCCCGAGCCGACCTGAAATCGTTGACCTGGCGATCCGGGTTAAGGATCGCGCCTGGGTGGACTCAATCGGGGACGATTAGGCAGAGTTCTTCAAAACCGGTGAGAGCAGGTCTCTACCCTGACGGGCCTAGCCTAGCGTCCAGATAGAGTCCTACTCGAGAAGCGGGTTGGCCTTATTATTAGCCCTGCCGAACTCTACCCAACCGGACCCGCGGGTCATTCCGAGTCAAAGAAAAGCCAAGATGGCTAAGCTTTAGAATCGGTGATCATGCACCTGCGGTCAAAAGTATACACTTGTCATACATATAAACATTTGTATACGATTAGTTTATTTCTCTTGACGTCGCATGCAATATATTTTCCACGAAGGGCGTTCGAAATCTGTGAGTTCTCCGGGGCCTTGGCAACCGAGAATGGCCATGTCACACACCCAGCACGGCGTCTGCTACCATGCGTTCCTGCGCCTTACCGTCGTCTGCTTCCGAGGCATGCGCGCTGTCGTTCTTATTCCTGCGAATGGCCAGCAGGACAAGAAGGCACGACTCTTGCATGTACTTGTAACTTGTTGAGCCTGTAAATTCCATTAATGAAATTTATGGACTGCATTATTTTCATCCCCAGAACAGTCTTTCTACAGCACTCGGGAAAGCGACAAGGAAGTGGTCATTAAAAGATGTTCACTATAGCAGAGATGTTGAGTTAATTAAAAAATCTTGGAAAATGGAGCAACAATGCAATGCCCTAAGGTGCATTTCGTTACTTTTCTTTACTGGCTCTGTCATGTTCTACTCTCTCTCGCACCACACCGAGAGACTGTGAGGCGTAGGAAAGATTGAAGAAAGCCTAGTTCTTACATGTGGCATTTATTTTATTTCTGAGCGCAATTTTCATGATCGAAAGACATCCGAGGCCGTCGCTCTTGGCCGAGGGAGAAGGGTAACACCATCATAATAATATGAGCATTTCTAGAAAGCTGAAACATACGTGAAACTGGGATAGACATTCAGGAAACGTGATCTGAGAATCTTATATGAAGAATTAGAGGGGAACTCGGAGAGCGTAGGGGAACCTTGAGACGGTGGCATTCACTTCCGCCTTTTCCACTCCTTGGTCACGTCTTTCGCGTCCCAGGTAGCACACTTATTGACTCTTTCATGTTAATATTACGTCAATATGATGAGTATTTCATGCATGTTGAAAAGTTTGACATGACTATTGATGTTGCTATTTACGTAAAAAACTTGACATGTATGTAAGTCACATCAACTTGATGTTACATTTAATGTATATATTGACGCTCATGAGGACATACACTTTTGACAAGTTATTAATACGAGGACCTTGTAATTATCACCATAAAATTGACATCACATCCACAGGTCCATCGTGAGATTTTGTGAGACAAATTACGAGGTCACTGTGAATGAAAAATTCTCTGACAAACTCCTATTCGTGTAATTTTCATCAGCTGAAGCTGAAATGGTAAAATGCTCACTAAAAAATGACACGCATTATGAACTGCGGATAACAGTTGAACGTAGTTACAGGCGGCCATGGTACTCTGAACTCGAAAGTGCCTTCCTGCAAGGCGGCATATCCGGTTTGGAAGCCTTGCTTTCAGACGGATGCAGGACTCGCTCAGTGGTAAGATACTTGTGAGCTGCTCTAAGATATGAAAAATTATGAGGTCACTGTGAATGAAAAATTCTCTGACAAACTCCTATTCGTGTAATTTTCATCAGCTGAAGCTGAAATGGTAAAATGCTCACTAAAAATGGTAAAATGCTCACTAAAAAATGACACGCATTATAAACTGCGGATAACAGTTGAACGTAGTTACAGGCGGCCATGGTACTCTGAACTCGAAAGTGCTCTTCTTGCAAGGCGGCATATCCGGTTTGGAAGCCTTGCTTTCAGACGGATGCAGGACTTGCTCAGTGGTAAGATACTTGTGAGCTGCTCTAAGATATGAAAGGAGCTTAATAAGAAGTTTCCATTCGCAATTCCATATTGGCCTTAGGTCTCCATTTGTAGGCCTAGATCTCGGTCTGGCACTGTTTCTCGCATTAACCTTGGCCTAATAGCTTATGTTTCGGTTACGTTACTTTAGGACGTAGCTCAAGCTACAGTTCCTTTCCGTTGGAATAATTTAGCGTTAGCACAAAGGTAACCAAGGATCCTTCGGATTGTAATAAATGTCAGGCTAGGTATTGATCCGATTTCAACACGTCTGACCGTTTCGGATATCAGTCAGTAAGATATTGAGGGGTGAATGAACAATTCTAGAACCGCAGAGTCAAATAAGGCTATTTATACTAAGAAGTGAAATTTGAAATAAACTAAATCTAAAGTGTGAAGTACTTGTTAGTGTTAGGCCTAAATTCCGATAAATATTCTTAAGTTTCACTGTCTTCACCTGTCATAACTTAGCTTTGGTTTCATATGCTTGGTGAATTTTCCATGAGGTTAAAAAAAATTTTTTTGCAATCAGGCTTATAATCTCAATGTTAGAGGTTTCATGAGGTTTCCTTTCTATTAGGATACAATGGTTATATAGGATAAGGGGGAAATGGAAGAGGAAACTTTTTTTTAAGGTAGTAACTGGAATCTGGGCAATGTCAAGACCTTTAGCATCCTGAGCCTTGTCATGACTCTTGCTCTCTGAGGACAGGGTGTAGCAGAGTGGAGTAATTCTTTATGTAGGCCTAATTAAATTTCTNGAAAATTCCCTTATTTATGTGATTATCTTCTTTACCCATAGAACCTGTAAACTCACATTCCCTCTCTTCCCGGACTCACCAGTTTCTTGCTCTTCGTGTAAATCTTACTGTTCACCAATAAGCGGAATTATCCTTTTCCACCATGGCATCGTAAATGTCATTTTACGATCACAAGCCGACAGCAATGTTTCCAACCTCTTGGTTGTAAATTTACGGAATTTTTTTTTTTACAGTGTAGGTGCGAACTCCATGTTATCCTAAAACTCTATTGCACCTACCTTCGCTTTGTACTAACATACGCCTTTGCTGACTGGGCTAATTGCCCCGAGGCAGTCCTCAGCCCGCTGGAAAGAATCGAACGAGCTGCAATCAGATATGCCTTTCGACTTCCTACTTATTATTCTTACTCCTATATCTACAGAATTAGCGGACTAACACCTCTTCCCCAACACGCTTCTGAATTAGCACTGAACTACTTCAACGACCCTAAAAGGCCAGGAGACATTAAGGAAATACCTTCAAAACTAAATGTAAAAATTACCATTGGGCGCTTCAAACATAGAAAAACCTATCCTTTCCATAAAATTCTTGAACGCCTCGGAAAGAGTTGCACTTTAACTCCCTCCTGCCCCCCTTCCCAGCCCCTCCCCTCCACGTGAGACTACCCTTTCTCACTCACCATCCGTAACCCAACGCCTCATCATCTCCATCACCACCTCTCTCTCTCTCATTAAAATGGGGGGAAAAATCCAGACTCCCTCGCTTCTTCACATTCATCCCTGCGACCACCTCCCCCCTTGAACACGATTTTCTAATCTGCTTGGCATGCACCCTCAAACTTCCTTTCGCGCACCCCCACTAACTCTCAGCTCTTACTTTCGCACGCGGACACCCGATAAGGCCCTTCCGGCCAGCTGGATCCGCAAACGCCTTGTGATCTTCGGGGCATCTGTCCTTAATCCTTCCGATAGGATGTAACTATAATATCGACTTAAATAAAATCACACCTTATTGACTCACGAAGTAAAACGGCTAGGACCCTATAGATTTCATTCTTCTTCGGCTCAGGTGGATCTAAATACTAAGCGCCCCAAAACACTGATACTAACCTAAATAAATTCAGGTTCCAGGTAGCACACTTATTGACTCTTTCATGTTAATACTACGTCAATATGATGAGGATTTCATGCATGTTGAAAAGGTTTGACATGACTATTGATGTTGCTATTTTCGTAAAAAACTTGACATGTATATAAGTCACATCAACTTGATGTTACATTTAATGTATATATTGACGCTCATGAGGAGATACACTTTTGACAAATTATTGATACGAGGACCTTGTTATCACCATAAAATTGACATCACATCCACAGGTCCATCGTGAGATTTTGTGAGACAAATTATGAGGTCACTGTGAATGAAAAATTCTCTGACAAACTCCTATTCGTGTAATTTTCATCAGCTGAAGCTGAAATGGTAAAATGCTCACTAAAAAATGACACGCATTATGAACTGCGGATAACAGTTGAACGTAGTTACAGGCGGCCATGGTACTCTGAACTCGAAAGTGCTCTTCTTGCAAGGCGGCATATCCGGTTTGGAAGCCTTGCTTTCAGACGGATGCAGGACTCGCTCAGTGGTAAGATACTTGTGAGCTGCTCTAAGATATGAAAGTAGCTTAATAAGAAGTTTCCATTTGCAATTCCATTTAATAATATTGGCCTTTGGTCTCCATTTGTAGGCCTGGTTCTTGGTCTGGCACTGTTTCTCGCATCAACCTTGGCCTAATAGCTCATGTTTTGGCTACGTTACTTTAGGACGTAGCTCAAGCTACAGTTCCTTTCCGTTGGAATAATTTAGTGTTAGCACAGAGGTAACCAATGATTCTTTGGATTGTAATAAATGCCAGGCTAGGCATTGATCCGATTTCAACACGTCTGACCGTTTCGGATATCAGTCAGTAAGATATTGAGTGATATGAATGAACCATTCTAGAACCGCAGAGTCAAATAAGGCTTTTTATGCTTAGAAGTGAAATTTGAAATGAACTAAATCTAAAGTGTGAAGTACTTGTTAGTGTTAGACCTAAATTCTGATACATATTCTTAAGTTTCAGTGCCTTCACCTGTCATAAATTAGCTTTGGTTTCATATGCTTAGTGAATTTTCCATGAGGTTAAAATTTTTTTTATTGCAATCAGGCTTATAATCTCAATGTTAGAGGTTTCATGAGGTTTCCTTTCTATTAGGATACAATGGTTATATAGGATAAGGGGGAAATGGAAGAGGAAACTTTTTTTTAAGGTAGTAACTGGAATCTGGGCAATGTCAAGACCTTTAGCATCCTGAGCCTTGTCATGACTCTTGCTCTCTGAGGACAGGGTGTAGCAGAGTGGAGTAACTCTTTATGTAGGCCTAATTAAATTTCTCATGCTTTTGAAATGACCTAGAATGACCTAAGTGG
>CAJPEV010001573.1:32080-54180 GCA_905338385.1 Darwinula stevensoni
CGTTCAGTGCGGCGGAACTGAGCACTGTTTTGGTCGGAAAACTTCCTCAAAGAAAGCCCTCCGGAGAGCTAAGATTCAGCGTGTCTACATGTACCTGCTCGCCGTTACGTCGGGCAGCGCGTTCCGCTTGGGAGTCTGAGAGAACAGCACTCCTAAAGTGACGGTCGTAGGTTGTAGTATGCGCACGTACGACACCCACAACTGACTAACATCACCTCTAGCAGTGTGGATGATTGGTGTGCACGGTACAAAACAAGGTGTGCACAAGACGAAGGAATACCAATGTTAGGACCTTCAGCATCCTGAGCCTAGTCATGACTCTTGCTCTCTGAGGACAGGGTGTAGCAAGAGTGGAGTAACTCTTTATGTAGGCCTAATTAAATTTCTCATGCTTTTGAAATGACCTAGAATGACCGAAGTGGGTTCATTGTTGAGTCCCACCTAACTGGCAAAGTATGTTAGTCACAGTTATTCTGGTTCCCCTTATGTTGAAATGTTGCCTCATTACATAGATACTTATACTTATGAGGAGTTCATTCAATTCTTTTAACCTTTCCAATCCAGCACTAAATATGATTTTCCCTATAGTTCTACAAAGAAAATGTCAAGGAAATGTAGCATAAAAACCAGGTTACTGGTTGCCACTGCAACTACTATTTTCAAAAACCTCTAAATTATAAGAAAATTGTATGGTATATCAGCTGCAACAGGGGAGTGGAAGAAGTGTTAATGTGCAATGTCACACCAGGCTTATGTAGCGCCCACCATGACTTGTTGCTTCCCCCCCCCTCGTCAGGCACCAGGCTATGGTCCGAAGGGGTTGAAATTAATTGCTACTTCTCCTCTACATGTGTCCTTTCATCATTAACAAAGGAGAATGGCAGAAAATTAGGCCAGCGACAAATGAGGACAGACTGGCGGCCTTTGTGAAATCTATGGCTTTGCCGCAATGCCACTGTCCAGGGATCAGAGGTCGACCACTTTCCCCCAAATCTCCTGAATCCATTTTCGGTAACATCCTTCCGGCTTTCCGACCATTCAGCGTCTTGAGTTTACCGTGACATGGACAGTCATGGAGAAGAGTATAAAAAACTCAACTTGGAGGGTGGAGAAGAGGAGGTAGAGGTTGGTGAAGGGTTCCGGACTTCGCTGCTGCTGCTATCATCAGGCACCGGGTTAGGGTCCCTGTTAGTAAATCAGAGCTATTTGCTATTTCTCTATTTCTCTAAATTGCTATTTCTAATTGGTTGGAGGTGAGGTGCCTAAGCGCTGGTTGTAGCCAGCTTGGGTGGATCTGGTTGGGGCCAGATTCTGTTCCTTGCTGGTTGGAGTCAGAAGGGATGTATAGAAATAGCAAGGCTGAAATCAGATTGTGGGTGTGCGGAGGGTTGGAGCCCGAGCAACCCCTTCCTGTTTCGTTGTTTAGCCGTGATTGAACAAATCACGAGACCTTGTGAAAGTGCTGCATCGAGGGGGTGAGCTGAATAATTTTCTTGTTCATAGAAGTTCTTTCATTTTTGTTCATTCACCTTTAAAGCGAAAGCTGTCGATTGCGAAGTTGTGCTGAGGAGGACCTTGTACAATCATATTTTGGGTATTTTGTTGATGAGAGCCTAGAATAGAATAAACGAAATCCTGTGAAACTCAGTCTGTTGGAATCATTGTCTAACGGCCACTGATTCCGTCCGACCAATGCGAACCATCCCAAAAGGACAATTCCTAATATCCCTTTTTTAATTTTAATTTTCTTGTTTCGCAACGGTCAAGGTAGTTTGCGGGTAGCTATTAAAGTACAGCGACGTACGAGTAATACGAGGGGTGTTCGAAAAGTAATAGGAATTTTGAATTTTTTCCCAATCAGCATATTTATTCATCATTATTTTCACTTAACTTTTCAATATAATCACCCTGGAGTGCAATACACTTTTTCCAACGAGAGACTAACTTCCTAAGGCCATCATTAAAGAATTCCTTTGGTGTGCTTTTAGTCCAACATTCTACCGCATCCTTGACCTCTTGTAGAGAAGAAAAACGCTTGCCCCGAAGTGGTTTCTTTAGTTCCGGGAATAGGTGGTAATCACTTGGAGCCAAATCAGGAGAGTAGGGTGGGTGAGGCAGCAACTCCCATCGCAGATCGGCTATAGCATCAATAGTTCGTCTTGCAGTATGGGGCCTGGCATTGTCTTGCTGCAGTAATGGTCGTGCGTGGAGCTTTCCTGGGCGTTTTTTGATCAGTTGGGTGCGCAAGGGGCCCTTCAGCAAACCAGAATAGTATTCGGCGTTTATCGTTTGACCTCTCTGAAGATAGTCTATGAGGATAATGCCTTGACAATCCCAAAAAACGGTCATCATGACCTTGCCAACGGACGGATTTGATCGAGCCTTTATTGGAGGGCCTTCATCAGGGCGCCGCCACTCCATCGATTGGGATTTGGTCTCCGGATTAAAGTATGGCACCCAGGTCTCATCTACAGTAATAATCCGAAGCCAAAAGTTCTCACCGTACCTCTTCGCCAAGTCCACAAGCTGACCACATGTCACTGTACGGTTGAGCTTCTGGTCTGGCCCCAACAGCCGAGGTACCCATCGCGCTGAAACTTTGCTCATGCCCAAATGGTTGTGCAGAATCGAGTGAACAGAGTCGAAACTGATGCATAGGGCCCTGGCAATCTCTCGCACGGTCACTCGCCTGTCCTCCATCACAAGCTCTTCCACGGCTGCCACATTTTCTTCATTAACTGAAGTGGAGGGCCTTCCAGTCCGATGGTCATCATCAAGGCTTTGCCGACCACTCTTGAAGCGGTTAATCCAAAAATAAACTGTGCTTTTTGAGTCAGCAGCATCTCCGAAAACACACTGCAAGCGCTTGACAATATCAACAGTTTTGACTCCTTCCTTCCACAAAAAGAACATTATTGACCTTTGATTTTTCACCGCGTCTTCCATAATAGAAAAATAGCAAGGGACAGCACGGCCTATAACTCGAGAATGGACTGAGTGTATTGAATGGCATTGACAGGTCCTAATGCTTACATGTTGGCCTACGTATGGGCTGACTCTTGTTACCTTAGGTCTAATCGTTCTTGTTTAATAAATAAATTCCTATTACTTTTCGAACACCCCTCGTACTACCGGCCACGCCAGACAGCTGCGAGCGTTACACTTATGACTTTGGTGCACAAAGGGTTAATTAGTATATTATATTCCCAATTCATTGCATTAGGTTAGTCTTTTCTTCCTGAGTTGCTGTGATATGTTTCCTGTATAACCAGATGTTTTCAGCTCTGAAGAAGAAAGTGAAGCTTATGATTTATCATGCTGTAGTTTTCCTTGATGAGGATACCTGTGACATCTTCCCTCAGCTTTGGGTCATTGATGACCAAACTTTTTGGTATCCCTGCAAATTGACAAAAGCAAGGTCTTACTGCAATGCCTTGAGGGGACCAGACAAAATGTAGTTTTCCAAGTGCAGAATGGAGAAGTGCAGTTCTAGTGAGTTTGTTTAAAACTTTGGTTAAGAGTCCAATTGTAACTTTTAAGACTGTGATGTGCAGATTTTGGTAAACATATCCCTGTCCAAGTATCAAATTGCACAAAATTAGGTCTTTTTTTTTGCAATTTACAATATGGTGTTATTGATAAAGAAAATTCCATATCATATGCTCTTGGGTCAGCTCAGACTTGAAATTATCCTATTTCACTTAAGAAAGTCATGCATTTTCCTAGGGAAAAAATTTGTAAATGAATCCCATGAATTGGTGCACCAGTTAGTGTTCTACCCTAAAAGAAAGCAATACTATATATACTGCCCTCCAAAAGTCTTTCAACACTTTTTCATGATTGAAATGCTCTGGACCTATAGCATCATCTAAAATAAAAATTGGATATCCTTAGACAGCTTAATTTGTTATCTTCGCAAAGTACCCACATGTGTCAGGATTTGTGCCATCATTTGTCTAAAGTTCGCCTTGAATCTGTCTGGTTCTATTTTTTAGCATGGAACAATTAAAATCCATCACCAACTGATTGTTTGAAAGCCTA
Organism: Darwinula stevensoni; assembly: GCA_905338385.1. Classification (NCBI taxonomy): domain Eukaryota; kingdom Metazoa; phylum Arthropoda; class Ostracoda; order Podocopida; family Darwinulidae; genus Darwinula; species Darwinula stevensoni. Next base: position 36,122 of record CAJPEV010001573.1, read on the forward strand.
CTTCTCTTGCACGCCATGCAAAAATAGTTTATTTTTCAGTGCACCTTAAGGAAAAGACTCCTGTCAGTGTCCTCTAAAACTCTTGTCAGTTTTTCCATCATCTCAAAATCTCTGTACCTACTCTTGGTCACTACTCTGTTTGCAGGTTATGATTAATAGTCCTACTCACACCTGAGTAATTGATGCCAAGATGGCAAGAAATGGCCAGACAGCTTCGAAAGGATGGGGGAACATTTCTCCAGTGTTCCAACTAAGACACCATGATTATTCCTCAGGCTTGCCAGAAATAAGAATGGGGATAGGGTGATGTTTCTGTCATTGTACCAGATGGAAGTTCTGAACCTAATTGTTTCCATGGAAATTTAGGGGATATAGTAGCTGAAACCCTGATGGTAATGGCTGCTTTGCACAGTTAAGAGAATAAGTTATTCCAAGGCCAATGTTTTCCCCTTGGTGCCATAGGTACAGGGATTCTGAATGATGAAAAAACTGGCAAGAGTTTTAGTGGACACTTGATGGGAGTCTTTTAGTTGAAGTGCACAGAACAAACATGATTCTCAAATGGCATGCAAGAAGGAAGGAAAGGCTTTCCAACATCTAGTTGGGGACAGATTTTTCAGTGTGCCATCATTTTGGACAAATGTTGGCACAGATTGTGATATGATTGGGTGCTTTGCTAAGGGAACAGATTAGGCTGTCCGAGGACATACCATTTTTTGCAGCTGATGCTATAAGTGCTGAGCATTTCGATCACAAAAAAGTGTTGCAAAACTTTTGGAGGGCAATGTAATTTTTAATTATGGTATATGCTCATGTTTTTAATTTTTTAAATATTTGTATAGAATTCTTTTGTATTGCATATTATATTGCTGCAAACAAGGACCAGATTTCTGCAAAGGTTAAGAAGCTCAAGAAGAGTAGTGATGTGGCCACTACTGATTATGAAAAAAGAAAGAGACCTCATTGTCTTTAGAGAGGAAGCCATCTTTCTAAGCAGCAACACAAGTCACCTTCTATCCCATATCCACCTTCATCTGAACCTGAGGATGAAGATGATGGTGACTCTCTGAGCAGCTGTCACTGTTCTCCAATTGCATCAAAGCAGATGAGGAGTATCGAGAAGAATCTGAGTAATTTCTTCAATTTCCTTTTGTGCTTGCTGCTACTTCATCTCCAAACTCTGCTGAACAAGACTTAATTGCAGTGTGCAGCTCCTAAGAGGCTGAAATTCCTGTTTCCTTCCTTTTGAGGTATGCTTTTTGAACTATAATCAAGCTTCTGCAATTGGAAACTAGATTCCCTCTCCATTCTCAAGCTAGTACAAGCCATTCTGAACATTGGGTGATCCATATTTGGATACCACCCCAAAATAATAGGGGAAAATTACAGAGAAAAAACAGCACATTAGTTGAAAGCCCCTACCATCACTCTCAATACACTGATTACATCTTTTAACACTCTCCTGTTGCACTTACTGCAACATAACCAGTGTGATTTGCTTACAACATCCAATTATGTGCAACCTCAGTTTATTGATATCTCCATAGTTTATTGATAATTGGTTTTTATTAGTTTCACACTTGCTTGCAATAGACTTTTGAGGGCTGTTAAGCATGGTATCCTTTGCATGCTACACATTCTCCTCAGTTCTTATAGTTTTTACTGTTTTTCTTTGAATTGCCAATCGCACCTGTGTCACAGAATTAGCTATTCAATTTGTGAATAGTTTTCCCTTGGAGTGGTGCACACCAAAATTTCTCCGGAATATGCATTGTGTGTATGCCATAGATCTGTGAATCTCCATGTTACCACTTCTCTATTCTTCAGTAAGATATTTTCTATATTTCTTTTGTTGCAGATTGCTATTCTGGCATCTACTATCCGAAATATGGAAGGGAAGAAAGCAGTCTCAACTCTCATGCGTCGACTCATGGATGATGGAGCTGCCCTTCACTTTGCAAGTCCACAAGACACAAGGAGAAGCAGGCCCGTGCAGAACTGGGCATCTTTGACCTCATATCAAGTATGTTTATTGAAAATTTATGTGATTAGTGCAATTGGATTTCTCATTCCTTAAATGTCAGTTCTACATTAACCATTCAGCATATAAAAGATTATCTTATTGTGGGAAACTCAAGTGATCATCATTGAATTAATGTTTTTATGTTGCAGTGGGAAAGCTGCTTCCATGTCTCAACAGGAGAGAACCATCTTTGTTAGTGACTGACTTCGGCAGGCTAAGGAGCGCCTTCATCAGAAGGAACGTGCCCAAATGTGATTCTTTGTGATTCACTTGTTCAAAACTGATTTTCAAGGAGAAGAAATAAAAAATTATGAAATCCTTGGTCATACCTTTATCACATCTGTGTGAAATATACATCTGGCTTCATTAATTTGCTGGCATTAGACTTTACAATCTATCATGAATACAACTTCTCTTATGAAGCATGCCACCTTGAGAAAAAGAGGATAATGGGAGCCAATCAAATCATTCAACACAAGCCTTCTCAGATACTGTTTTGAGGCCCATTCATGCTGATTTTAATTTCATTTATGAAAGCCTTATTTTGCATGTCACTGCGTGTTCACCGATGTGTGGACATGAAAATCAGCTTTGATCCTCCTGGTCAAGGTTTATGGTGAAGAGATATACATTTGACAAGTTATTGACAAGGGCCTTGCAAGTGTTAACGTGAAATTGACATAACATCCACGTCAATATTAATGTTGGAGAAGTACAAATTTGACAGGTTATTGATACAATGACCTTGTAGATGTTAGCATGAATTTCTTGTTAAATTCACGTTAATATTGATGTTCATGGAGAGGTACACAATTGACAAGTTATTGATGCAATGGCCTTGTAAATAGCGTTTATTTATTGTTAAATTCACATATCAATATTGATGCTGATGGAGTGGTACACAATAATTTGTCAGTATGAACGTGAGTTTTACGTCACATCCACTTGCTGTTGTAGAATTGCCCACATCAAGTTGATATGAATGAAACATACTCGTGCTGCCTGGGCAATGGGAGCTCTCGCCCTTCCGTTCCGAGGGTCCACCCTTGTGTCGAACGTGCTCGCGCACACCACCCCACCACCCCATGCGTGCCTCGCCTACAACCCACACCTTCAACATAAAAATTAATATTTCTTTTCTTATCTTTCTCACTGTTAAAACATGCACCAACGCATTACGCTCATCTAGAGCTTGCGATCGATGTATCACACGTACCGTTCGACGGGTGGTCCACTTCGTATTTCCCTTGAGGTTAATTTTTAATTATCAGTAAAATGAATTCAACGAGTGATCAGATGTAAAGGACATCGTCGAGATCCAAGAGACTGCGTAGTCCTATCCAAGTGAGAGCACTAAAGAAGTAGCATGGGGGAAAAAACTCACTAACTTTTTAATCAAATAAAAAATTAACATATTACATTTCTTGTGCTAGCCTACAGAGGACGTCGGCTATTCTCATGCAGACAGATCGCACCCGCGTGCACGGGATCCGCTTCGGGTGTAAGAAATTTTAAACAGACATGGAGAATTCCGGGTTGGGATGACTAAAGAAGTGGACTACCCGTAGAATGTTGCGATAGATATACGACACGAAAATACCGTATGAATATGTGACAGTTATGTATGTTTCGGCCGAGAGAGTTGAGGTACGAGTGCGTCCTGTTAATGTGCTCATGTCACGGTCGTGTCGGTTGGGCATCGAAGAGCAGGGATGTTCCGCGCCCGCCCGGGCCATTGCGTCTGCTAGCTACGCTCTGTCCTTGCCAGGCATGGGCATCGTACGGGTCGGGTTTTCTCACGCCCTTCCGGTCTCGTCTTCGTCGTGCCGGTGAGGCCCTTCGTCGCGCCGGCACGGCTAGTAGACCTCAAATTTTTTCCCTCCGGTTCGGTCAAAGGCCAAAGAGCGAGAAAGTCAACCTGTTTTGGGAAACGATGGGTCGGTTGGGTTAGGAAAGGGTCGCGGCCTCGGACCGCGATCGTTTTCTCATCCGACCGCTTCATCGTCCCCCAAATCGGGCCGACTTTCTCGCTCGTTCGGCCGAACACGGAAGGAATGTGGCTCGCTCGATGTGCCTTCTTCCTGCTTCCTCTGAGGTGAGTTAGTTAGGGTATATGGCAAAAACGCAAAATCACCGCGTTAAAAGGTCGAGGGTTGAGTTTTTCTTTGGGTCGTGCGTCGTGAGGACCGAAGGTAGGAGAGGCTGCCGGGGCCGGAGGAAAAAAATTGCACGGCAGGACCGGGACTCGAATCGGGGCTTCCTCTTTCGAGGTACGGTGCGCTACCATGATACCACCGCACCCAACACATCGTATCTTCGCCTATCACCACACATAAGGGTTTCTGCTCCAACGAAAACGGGTCGTCCCGCCCTCCGTTCGACGAGGGCGAGACGTTCGAAAATTACTATTCCTTTTCTCATCTTTCGCAGATAAAATATGCACCAACGCAATCTACTCGTGGAGAGCTTGCGGTCGATACATCGCATGCACCATTCGACGGGTCGGAAGTCTTTCCCTCGTGGATCGTCGTTAATTAGCAGTAAGAAAAATGCAATCGGCAATCGGATGTAAAGGGCACCGTTGAGATCGAAGAGACTGCTCAGTCCGATCGATCCAAGAGAGAGCACTAAAAAGGTAGCATCGAGGAAATAAAGTAATTAACCTTAATTATTAAATTAATCGATCGATTAACACGTGATATTTTTTGTGCAAGGTTTTAGATCGTGACGATCGATACGAGACCGCTCTCACCTTCACGCGATTTCTCCTTCGCGGTTAGGTGATTCGGTAAACTGCGTATCGTATACGGTACGTGGATTCACCGAATCTCCTGCGAAAACTACTTAAAAGGTCGAGTTACGTCTCGGGTGCGAGAACGAATGCGTTCGTCGAAAAATTCCGGAAGAAAAGAAAGTTAAACGGCTAGCGTCTGTTCCAGGCCTTCGGCAAGAGCGAAGAGCGTCCCTCGTACCGTTTCGCGACTTCGTTCCATCGAGAACGGAGAAAAAATGTCGTCCTTCCGATCGAGACTTGACGAGAACGCTTCCGATCGAGACTTGACGAAAGAATGCCATCGTCGACTCCGACTCGACTCGCGGATGCTTTCCGGTGCTCGCATCCATGGATTCTCGGGACCGTCGGTTTTCTTTCCTTTTCCTCCTGCGACTCTTTCTCCGTTCGATGTTCCCCGACGACGAACCGATGCCAGGTGGACGACGAACCGATGCCAGGTGGACGACGAAGCCCAGATCGAACTCCTCGTGACTCTTTCTCGCGGGAAAGGACCGAAGAGAAAGCGCATGCTAGAAACCCACGCGATTTCGAACCCGAAGAAAAGATACGCGAAGCGTGGAATGACGTCCCGAGGGAGTTTCTTTCGCGCTCCATCGAGAACGTGGCGTTGCGTCGGAGACCCTGGACGCGATGTAAAAATCTCATGGCATTTAACGGTCGTCTTCCGAACGGCACGGAGAATAAGCCCCGAATGCCGAAACCCCTTTTAGTTTGCGGTCCTTTAAATAAATGGACTTCTACGGGGGAAAATAACTCTTCGGCTTAAAGGCCCCTTTATCTCCCGTAAATGAGGTTCGTACAGTACGTTCGGGCCCGATCGCTCGTTCGCGTTCGGACGGAAGTCATCACCGAATGCAAATAGGGGGTTCACTTTACGATCGTACGGGTACGGTCGTACGGTGATCGTAAAGGGTGAAGTCGTTTCGTCCCGTACCGAAGGCAACGAAGACGTCCGATATCGTAACGATTCCCGTGGAGAAGTTTTTCCGACGCCGACACGGATCTTCCGAAGACGGAGCAGAATTTGCGGACCGTCGCTTGCGATCCGTCGAAGAGGGGCTCGTCGGAACGACGATCGGATCGCGTGAGGAAAAAACGAGAACTCGGAAGGCGACGACGCGGAAGTCTCCGAGAACGATGGCGAAGGGAAAGCCGAACCCACCGAGAGGAGGAAGAGAAAAAGTGGAGACTCCGGTCTCCGGTACGTTGCCGGAAGGACGTGGATCCCGTGGATCCCGTTCGTCCCGTTCGTGCAGACTCCTCTCTTCGACTTTGCCTCCGAGAGAGATGCGGTCGCTCTCCGACGCTTCGTCGCGTTTTACGACGGCGTCGTTCCGAACGGAAGGCGCAAGAAAGTCGACGAGTGGATCCTGCGAGGACTCGGTCCGACTCCTTCGTGCGAAACCACGCGAACCGATCGGATTCGACCCACCGATCTCAGACGTTCGACGCGACGGAGCCGGACGTCGGCCGGTCCGCGTCGAAAGCGAGACGAGATGCAAGCATCGCATCGAGACGATCGAGAGGAAAGCGCGAGAAGCGTAACCCTGCTCTGGGCCTCGACGAAACGCGCAAACGGTCGGAATCGCACGGCGTACGATCGCTCCTCCCGAAATGCCCATCGATGCCGTTTCGCGTCGCTTCGTATCTCCTTTTCGCGACGACACCGATGGACTCGTTCGAACGAGATTCGAGCGTTTTCGATTTTTCATCGAACGAAGGAAAAACGGGAGCCGGAAAGGGTTCGTACGACGAGGCAGAGTTCGCTCTTTGTAAACGATGTCTCGAGAATAGGATACGCGATGGTACGACCCCGAGAAGGTCGCGTCCTGCTTCGTCATTCGTTCCTTCGAGAAGGCCAAGAATCCGAGGAATTTCCACACTGGACACCTCATCGGTCGTCACGGTCACGGTCACGGTCACGGTCACGGTCCTCTCTCTTTTTTCGCGTCCGTTGTTCACATGCCGGGCGCACCGGGGCGATATCGTGAGGATTCCGGCACGGTTGCGCCGGTCGCACGTGCTCCGTGGTCTACACTCCATTCGGCCTGAATCAGCAAATGATTTGCACATGCACGAAACTGCGTAGAGAGAGGAAAAAATTATCGGAATCGTCCTCTATCGGGCACGATTTGGATTCGTGACTCAGGGATCATCAAATTTAAAACTTTCTCGATAATCACTCCTCCTGCGTTTCCCTCGGCACAGTGAATCTCCGTCCTCCGTCCGCATCTCTCACGTCTCTCGTCCCATCGCCAGGTCCTTTCCGTTCCGAGATTTCTTTTTTTTCTTGCTCTTTCCTTGCCGAATTCATCCTCGACCCTTTCGGATCCGAATCGAGGACGCCATCGGGATGATGTATATATATTTGCATCTTTGAGCTCTTTTCCTATTCTCATTTAAATTTTTACGTTCTATACGATACGGGTCAAAAGTATTGCAACACTGGAAAAATTCATACGATGCCCCTCCGAAGATCGCGATGAAACCGATTCGTTCGCTGATGTCATCTCCCTTCGTATCGATGACCGAATGCATTTGCCTCGGCATACTTCTTACGACGCTCTTGCGAATGCCTGGATTCGAGTCTACCCATGCATTTTTGAGTTTCTGGATGAGCTGCTTGCAGCTCGTGGCACGTTTCGTCTCGACCTCCGACTCGAGAATCTCCCAGAGATTTTCGATGGGATTTCGGTGACGGCTGTTGCCCGGTCACCGACCCTTCTCCCAGGATGCCGGCAGGCTCTTCTGACACCAGGCAGCGGTGGCTTTGGGGGCACGACATGGGGCAGCGGTGGCTTTGGGGCCACGACATGGGGCAGCGGTGGCTTTGGAGGCACGACACGGGGCATCGTCACGCACGAACACGGCCTCTCACCTTATTTCGACCAAGTACTGCTTCAGAATCGATCCTCCTGTGGTCGTCCCGTTAAGGGCATCGAGGCAGGGCTTTTGGAGGATGTTCTCCAGATGATATATCGTGCTCATAAATTGTTTTGGTGGGATCACATGGAGCTCTGAGCTAGCTCGACGAGAGAACATCCTCCATCCAACACTCTTAGAAAATTCCGAGCATTTAGGGAGTAAAAAGTGAGCGCTATGTGGGCGATTTAAAATGTACTCACTTATTACTCACTAAATTTCCTCTTCGCTCGTATCGAAGCGAACACCTTGAAGTTCTTCGCCACGCAACTAGATGGAGGTAAAGGTCTCGCTTTTGGCACGGTACACTAAAGTTCCCTTCCCTCTTTCCCTGGAATCGTCCCTCGCAGGATTGTTTAGTACCTCACCATATGTTTCGCCTAGCCTCATTATAGGAATCAATTAACACGAGCACTACATCGTTAGTTATCCACATATTCAAGACAGATTCAGAGCCCAGGCCATGAAGAAGCTCATATTCCTAATGAAAACCCTTTTGAAACTATTAAGGTTTCATCCGTTGAAGATATCTAGAATACATAGGGTGCGTCAGTGAAGTAAATTCTACTAGGGTAAAGGCACCAGTTTGTGGACAGGTTAAAGAAATTTTCCTCTTGAAAAGTGCATTACGATCGGTGGGGTAACCGAGAAACCGCTTGATAGGTTTCAATGGGAGGCCACTTATCATAGCTTTATGCCCTTATACTAAAATAAAATTAAAAATATATACTTTTCCAATAGCTGTTTAAATGGATATGTTTTGATTTTCACGTGGTTCCTATTTGTGGACAGCCTAGTTTCATATGTGGACATCCACGGACCTAGTTGTGGACAGCATCTTTTGTCAACAATTATGAACGGGCATAGGCCGAATAGAAAAATAAGGGCATGAGATAATTACAGAAGTTTTATTCATCTTCGATGATGTTCTGTTTAGAAATATCATTGGAAAAATTAAGGAATTCAGGGGTGCTAGGTCTAAAACTAAGCGAAAATGTCCATGTTCACTCATGCTGATGGGTAGGCATAATTTATATGGTGGCCGACAGGCATATGCAAAATATGGAGCATTTGAGGAAATAAATTTGCAGCGTGAATTTTGTGAAATGGCAAAAAATGGAAAACTGTCCACAAACTGGTGCCTCTACCCTATTTCCTTAACTCGATGGGAGAGCGAGGAAATCGAAGTGAAGTACCTCGGACACTTCATGGAACCGTAAGAGGTGGTCCATCCTCTGACACGTACTGTAATCGATATAGTGAGAGGTAGGTCAACGTCTGTAGTGTTGTATTTCCTACTTATCTCTATCTATCCTTTGGACTTCGAGTCCTTGAGGTCCAGTAACAAAAACGAGAGCGAAAGCAACACACACTATATATGAGGATTTGCGTATTTGCATGACATCCCTATCTCCCTCTGAGGGGAGCGTTTTTACTCACGGAGGAGGAGAGCGATTTTATTCCTTGGTGATGGAGCAGATTCGCTCCTTTCCCAGAGTGAAAGGGGAGTGAAACTGGAGTTAGCGACATTTCTCTCTTTTTTGAGAAAAATCGCTCCCCTTTTTCAGAGTGCACGATCCTCTGTGGGTGCCTGACTGTGGTGACGGGAGGAAAAAGGGCGCAGTTTTTGCTTTCGATCCCGTCACACTGTGGGTCGAACGGCAGGAAAAGCCGAAGCACGGACTCGTCTGACCGTACCACACGTTTTCGGTCTTCACCGGTCCGGTATCTGTACTCCACGACGGACTCGAGATGCTTCTCCTTCGTGGCGTCCACGAGAAGGAGCAACTTCGGTCCCTCATAGGTCTTGACACCGAGATCATTTTTAAGATCGCATCGGACCGTCACGAGAGACCCTTTTTGGCCAAAATTCCTTCTGGACGTGCCACTTTTCCCGAGACTCTTGCACGCGATCGTTTTTGCGGAGGTCGAAAGGACTTTTGGACGTCTCGGACGAGTCCCGGACGAGAGGCTCTCTCTGGACTCGTGGTGTTTCCACCGGCGACTGACGCTTGCCGAGTGCGCAAAGAGAATGCCAGAAACCTCCCTCGATGATTTTCTGGCTTCGATCGTGCCGACGGCTTTCGCTCGGACCTCCGAAGGCAGCTCGAGGACCATCGTGTCGTTTCGCGTCGATCCGAAGCAGAGTCACCATCGTACGAACACCATGCATTGCGTTCGCTCGAGTTTCGTCTCGCCGACCGTATCGTTGGAGCGTCTTTAAGCCGTTTAAACGACGGCGGGAAACGGTTTCGGGACGGCGAATCGCGAACCGAGTCCGCTCGTGTTGCGATACTTTTCACCGATACCGTATATCGTTTTTACGCGTCGTATCGATTTACTATATCGTACCGTGTATGATATATTATAGACGTAATTGCACGGAAACTCCGAAAGGGTTAAAGTATTTTGCAAGCCGTTATTTCGCGGACGAGAAGCCCTCGAGAATCTCTCGTCTCGGACGCATCATTTCGATGCGGTCGGGTCGGAAGACGAACCGCATGCGATTCGTGAACCGAAAAGGTGATTCTTTTCGAATCGATTCGTTCCGGAGAGACGTGCTGGGCTCCACGACGGTGCGTTCAGATCTACGGTTCGCGATTCGTCGCTCGAGTGGCCGCTCGATTACCGGTTCTCGAGTCGGAATCGCCTCGGTGCGGCTCTCGTACCGTCTGTTCGTGGTGTACCGAAATGACGCGATCTCAAAATCGAGACGTCGAGACGCGTATCGGTGATGCCGACCGACGCCAAAAGTAAACGACGAAAGAACCGCTTCGTCGGGAGGGGTCCAGGTTCCGGCATGCGTTCTTTTTTTCGCTCCCGTTCTGGCTACGGATTTCGAATCGTCCCGGTGAATTCCGATGCGCTCGTTCGGAGCATGCTCGAAAAAGTACTCGCGTAGAATTTGGCAAAGAACCTTCATTCCTGAGTGTATTTGCACGATCGCTCGCCGACGTCTTCGACGCGGACTCTTTGGGCATTCGGACTCGGTCTCGTCGACCACCCGATGCGCGCTCCGGTCTTTCTTCGGATCCAAATTTTCAAACGTTCTCGACGTTCCGTTCCGCGACGAAGACTTTCGGGATCTCGACGATGCTCGATCGATACGACGGAAACGGAAAGAATCCGCGGACGTTTCCTCCCGAAGAGAACCTGGAACCCCCGTCCGGTTCGTTTCTCCCGGACGGCCGTTCCCCGGAGACGGAGTCCCGTCGCCCTGGCCGTTCGAACGACGAGATCCGTAAACTCTCGACATCGGACGCACGCTCGGCGTTCGGACGATCGTCCGGTCTCTTCTCGCCGCGCATCGTCCCGTCGCGCCTCGGAGGCACGGGATCCCACTCTCCGTCGTCTCGAAATTCCATCGGAGCGGTCCGCCCGGTTTCGGCCTCGAACCGATCTCGACCGAACTCGTTTCTTTTACGTCGGCTTCGAGGCGAAATCCTCGGGAAGGACTCCCCGATGCGACCGACGTTCGGCAGAGAGGCTCCCGCGAGGTTCGAAAAACCCGTCACCGGTTTTTCTCCCACTTCGAAGGCGACGTCGCACTCCGACGGGGGCCCCCGGTCGACGACGGTGCCCGCCGTCTTGCGGATGCGAAAAGAACCTCGTCGTCTCGCGAACTTCTCCGTCGAGCATCGGCTGCGTTCGACCGTCCCTCGAAGGATTCCGGCCGATCCGAACGGAGCGGCGACGTCGCGACCGCGTCGTCGGGGGTCGGGGGACCGGTGGTCGGGGGACCGGTGGTCGGGGGACCGGTGGTCGGGGGACCGGTGGTCGGGGGACCGTTTCGTGCCGTCGCCGTCCGTTTCCGACTCGCTCTTCTCGGCCTCCGCTCGTAGCACGGACGCGTCGAGAACGGCCTGCGGGTCGTTTTCGAAACGATCCGACCGTTCGCGAGATCTCGCGTCGTCCCGAGACGGTCGAGCGCGGGTCGCGACTTCGCACGAGGCTCCACGGTTCACCTCCGAGCGCTTTTCGTTCGCCTCTAAATGGGCATCGCACGACCGAGGCAGAGGTGCCGAAAGAAAGCCGACGCACGCGAGTCCCGACTAATACCAACTTTTTTTTTTTAACGACTCTGCACTTTAATTCTGCACCGATTCCGATCGCGTTCGACGATTTTCGTCGAGAGTTTCGAGAGAATTTTCGGACACCCGTTCGAGCGCGAACGGTCGAGAACGAACGAACTCGCGGGAATCCTCGCAGACGCCACTTTTTTCGCGCGGCTCTGCACTCGTTTTTCGGCCGCCCGATCGCGCGTCTCGATGCGTGCCGATCGCGCGTACGTTCGGAGGCGTGGGATACGTCTCGGAAAGAGCCGACGACAGAAATTCCAGGCGGAATCTCGCGACGAGAGATGCCCGTGTCGATCTGCGACGTTTTTTTCGAGCGCGATTTCGCGTGCGAGGCAGCGCGAATCGTCGCGATTCGACGCTCCGAATCTCGGTTCTTCGCTTCGTCGCTTCGTGGGCCTCGTCCGAATCCGCCGATGGATCCGGCCTCGGCCTTCGAGGGCCGTTCGACGCCATGCCGAATCGGGAAACATGGGCCAGGGATCGCCCTTCTTCCTCGCCGTCGTTTCGTCGGAACGACGAACGGTATCCGTTGCGGAACGTACCGTGTTTTCGGACGAAAAGGGGACCTCGCGGAAACCGTCGCGATTCGTTTCTCGTTCGTCCGTTCGAGTTCGACGAGGTGTCGGTCGAAATCCTCTCGAAACGCTCGACGGAAGTTCTCGACGCGATGAGAATCGGTGCAGGACGAAAAGAGTTCTCCGAAAAAATCGGCTACGTTTCGTCGGGACACCCCGAACGCGTGGAGACCTCGCGACCGTCCGACGTCGATCGCGCGGCCGACCGACCGTTTTTTTTTTTTTTCGTTCGCGAAACCGTATTTCTCCCGTCGAAAACGGTCGAGCGTTTTCTCTTCGTCGGACTCGAGACGCGAGAGACCGGATGCGATCGATCTCGACGAGGCGTCGAGACCGTCGAAGGGAAAGCGTGTCGTCTTCGGGGAACGGGAGTCGATGGGGCGAGCGGCGACGGAGAGGTCGAGGCCGATTCGTATCCGAGAGATTCCACTTCCTTCCTCTCTTTTCGTCACGGTACGTACGCGACGATGGGACTCGAGACCCGGATCGCGGACCGGTCGCGAGGCCCGGAGACGAAAGAGGGGAGACGGTCGGACGGAAATCTCCGTCGTCTCGTACGATTCGGCTCGCGATTCGGTTCGAGGACGCTTCGATGCGATCCCGACGATTTCCGGCCGGAGCGATCGCATGCGGGACCGTCGGATCTCTGCCTGCCGGCCGGACCGAGCGACGTCGCGAGTCGAAGCGGGGCGAACGAACGGATTCTCGAACGTTTAAAGAGGGTTTTGGATTCTCGCGTGCACCTCGTCTCGATCTCGAGGGCGAATCTGGGGGCATCCTGCTTCCCGACGGAGCGTCTCTCGAGAACCGACTTCGGGGGATCCAAATCCCGGGCGATACTGCAGGTACTCCCCCGACGGAAAATTTTCCCCCGAGGTAAAATCGGGACGGTGAAACCGAGGTAAAAAAAAAAATACGGTTTTTCCCCCGTCTTTCGACCCGTCGGAAGACCCTTCGGTTCGAGACGAGGGGAAAAAGCGGTGAATTCCGGACGAACGGGGGGGGGGGGGGGTGACTTTTCGCATGGGTCTCTCGTCGGGAGATGTTTCTAACGGGCGAACGGTGACCTTCGACAGGGCCGAAATGGGTGGATTCGGTGGATTCGGTGGAATCGTCCGGATGGAGAATGCGACCGCGACTCGGGATCGGCTTCGGAATCCGGAGAAGACGACCTGGCACTCTTGGTTGACGGAGACGGAGGAAAAGCTCGCAGAGAGAGCCTATTGGCGATTCGTGACTTCGTCTCGATGGCCCGAAGTCTGGGTCTCCTGCGTGGCCGCTTTCCTCTATCTCGGCGCCGTCTTCGCCCTCAGATCCTACATGGAGAAGCGACCCGGTTTCCACCTTCGAAAGCCTCTGATGATCTGGAATCTTCTTCTCACCTCCTACAGCCTTCTGATCACGATCCGTCTCTGCGAATCCGGATTGCATCGCATCTTCGATTGGGGCATCGTGGATGCGACGTGCGGCCCCATGTCGGTTTCGTCCCCTCCGAATACCGGTCGTGCGTACCGTTTAAGTCGCCGGAATTCCTCACGGCTTTCCGGCTCGAGCGCGCCGAGCGTGCCGCGACGAGTCTCGTTCGGGGTATGCCTACCGGGGACGTACGAGTTCCTCGCGTTCTCGATTTCGTGGCGGATGTCGGTTGCAGGATGCGTCACTCGCGCGTCGGAACCCGAAAGTGTGCCTTCCCTTTCCGAATCCGTCTCCTCTCGAGTGCTTCGATGCGACGCGCGAGTCGAGTCGAACCGCACCGTTGCGAGCAGAATTTCCCGAAATAGAAAATGGAAGGTCCCTCCCTCCGTCCTCCGAGCCAGTTTCCCGGAGACTTCTCGGACCGGGTCACCGTCTCGGGCGGATCGCTTCGAGGATTCCAACGACTCCTCCCGTGGCGTCCGGGGAGAAAGATCGGGTACCGTCCGACAGATATCGGGGACGATCGCAGCCGTATCGGGTATCGACTCGCCATAGCGGCCATTTTAGCGTCGTCGAGCTTCGGCCGTGCAGATCTCTGTTCGCTCGAGAAGTTCGAGAGAAGTGGAGAGTCTGCGAAGGATCCCATCCCAGGCAGCTGGCTCGTTTCTGGAATCGGATCCTTCGCAGAACGGATGGCATGCCATCCCTTCTCCAAATCGTCACGAACGTTCGACAAGGTCGTATCTGAATTTTTACAAAATGAAAATTTGTGCAATTACAAAGGTATTATATGCATAAAAGATAATTCCACGCGATGCATTGCTGTCGTATCGAACACTAATCACCTAGGATCACCTTGAAGCAGGAATGGTAAAAGTTTAACGTAAATCTTTAAAAAGTTCTGAAATTTGAAATTTTTTCTTTTTGATTTGCCTGACTTGCAGATAGAATCTTATTGAACTGACGGAGAAATGTTGTTGGGGAAGGGGGGGGGGGGGGGGGCCCAAATGTTTTTTTTTCTCGNAACTGACGGAGAAATGTTGTTGGGGAAGGGGGGGGGGGGGGGAGAAGTGGGAGGTAGGTGGTAACTGTAACTATTACCTCTTCCACCTTCCACTCCTTGCACGACTTTCCAAGAGGACTCTGTCTGTTCACCCAATTTACAGTTTTTCCCAATTGCTAGAGTCCTATTTCATATCTTGATGGACATTTTTCAAAACTTAACGTTCGATCCGCAAAACTCTGCGCACTTTTCTCACATCCATGCCTCCGACGGTCAAAAGTGCATCCCTTTATCAAAATCAAAGTACGCTCTTCGATATTCTAACGTACGGGGTAAGGAATGTCTATAGACGGTCAAGAAGAGATCGCGAAAATAATTCTTCTGAAGATTCCCCTAATCTCAATATGCATTCAGGCTACAATATCTATTTAGAAGGCCGGAATAGAAGCTGAAAGAGTCGAGAAAGAAAGACAAAGTCCCTTTAGTCGGTTTCTCTAATTTTTAAAACTCAAATTAACGTCATGCGATAAAATGGAGTTCGGGACCTTTGGTATTCCTTCGTGTCATAGATTTCTCGCTTATGTATCATGCAGAAAGAAAATAAAAAGACGATAATATGCGACCGAGGGGAAAACTCCTCCAATCCTGAATATGAAGATATGATATGCACTGCTTCTAGTAGGGAAATGAAAAGAAATCCACTATAACGAATTGTAAGCCCCAATAGACGCAATTTGTAATTATAGGTAAAAATGATTAGGTTGCACATCAAATAAACTTTTTTTTCGTAGGTCACGAAGACTTCTGGAGTCCAGACATGGATTTCTTTTTTTTTTCGAGCTTAACATTTCGAGTATTTTTACGATCCGCTACAATTTCACCATCGAGACTCCATGTTGGACGTACGGGATCGAGAAAACTATGTGAGCTTCTCGCAATCGTAGGCCAGGCTGGGGTAATGCACGATGCCCTCATATACGTATCTGCGATTTCTCGATGAATCATGACTTTCAAAACTTAACGTACCCATGTCAACACCGTACGTACTGTTGTCAAAATTCGATTTCCGCTCCCCAAAAGTCGAAACAGAACGTCCTACGATCAATTTCTAACGTACTTGGAGTCAAAACTTAAGGCACCTTCGGCAAAACTCTGAGGACGATCCATTACTGTTGATGGGAAGGCGATGAGTTTTGCTGATCGATGCCTGCCCTGTCAGCCTCACCTGGCGAAATCGACCAGATCCTCCCCAATGTATTCCAATGGAGCGTACGTTACTTTTTGAGGCAAGGACGTTAAGTTTTGCCGCGAGTGCCTTCAATTCGTTCAAAAGGACACCAGCAATGTGTTCTATTGGAAAATATGTTTCGGTGAAGGACGTTTGGCACGTATGCCGTATGAAAATTTTAAATATAATAGATGACGCTATAGCTGGCCGATGATGTGCTCGTGCACTGACGTCGTTTCTCTGCTATATTTGTTGTTCATAAAATATGTTTACAGTTTTGCGGATCATGCAATGAGGACTTATCCTCTTGTCTTCAACTTCTACTCTGACAATTTATGCAATCTAGGCTCGGTTGCTGAGTGGATGTGTATACGGCGAGTGTTTCAACAGTGATCAACCAGGATCGAACCAGCATAGATTTATTCCTGTAAAAATCATCAAACCGCTCATTGAGATTATTTCGCGTGAGATATATGGACGAGGTGCTGCTTGAAAGCACACAAACTCCTCCTCCCCCCCCTCCCATTCTTCCCCTCTCGCCTTCGTTGAACGGGAAATTGCAAATTTCTGCTCCACAACAGATCACGGTTTCTGCCGGTCGAGCTCATTACTATCTTCCCACACCCTAATAAGGTCAGACTGTTATTTTAAGAAGTCACTTGACTTGTGCCGTCGTTCAAAAGGGTGCAGGGCGTTGTATCCGGTAGAAGACCCCTCAACGAGTCAATATAGCGAGCATAAGTTGGAAAGATTTGGAGATCATGACATGAGATTTTCCCAATGAACATCTGACAGAATGAATATCTCCGAACAAAAATGGGTCCCAAGGTCATTACAACTTTGTAACTTATGATGAACAAAAATGACCATAAAGTGACCTCTTTTCATTCTTTTCAACCCTTTATGGCTGATTATATTGTAAGAGAAATTAATAGTAAGTAAATACTCAGGATCAGGTATTTTGGATTTTTCTGAATAGCAGTCGGTATTATTGCCTGCCAATTACATTACTGTATCGACGTAAGAAACTATTTCAACATTTGAGAAGGAGCATTCAGCTCTGACATCTCTGGACGATGGGAAAACCTCTGAGATTGGTTGGAAGGAATTTTGGAGGATAGAGATTGCCGTCGTCAGCCACGCATCCATCGTCCGCACTCGTCGAATCGGTCTTCTTATCCTTTTCCGTACGTTAGATTTCGAAAAAAGTACGTAAAGATATGAAAATCGCGCTTCGCGTTTCGCTTTTCGTACGTTAGCAATGAAATCGGATGTTAAGTTTTGTGAAAAGTTTGCAGAGAGAGCCTATTGGCGATTCGTGACTTCGTCTCGATGGCCCGAAGTCTGGGTCTCCTGCGTGATTTCGTACGTTAGCAATGAAATCGGATGTTAAGTTTTGTGAAAAGTTTGCAGAATTTTTGGATTTGTTCAAATAGTTTTGAAAACGGAAGTATAGTTTCGAGAAACGGACGTTAGCAATTGGGAAAAACTGTAATGAACAAGTTCTAAGATTTGTAAATAAATACGGAAGAAACGTGGCGCTATATTCCACACTGGGAGTATCCTTTCGCGGTCTGCTCATTTCTTCCCGTCTCGTGTTAAGCGAAGAAAAGATGTCCATTAGGCTGGATATCAGATTGCTTCGTACTTTCCCCTGAAGATGCCTACGTCAATATTCGATTTCCATCAAGGTGGCAAGACCTTTGAGAAATATATACAGGGTATATATACACTGCTCAACGATTGAAGTGGATCACTTGGGTAGGTCATGAGTTTATCGTGCTATGGAAACTTATTGAGTTTTTTACAAGTATTTATTACAGAATATTCTTTAGAGATACAAACACAAAAAGAATTACTCAGTTTAACCTTTTAGGTTACCAAAAGAATAACTTTTTCCAACTCCTGTCACTAAGGCACATCAGCCGCCCACTTTATTTTCTTGGTTGCACGGAGAATTTCAAGAAATATTGCAATCTTAGTACCTTGTCGGACCCCCTCTTGCCCGAATCACAGCAT